>JADRCD010232657.1:0-51676 GCA_019843815.1 Montemys delectorum
CCTCCTCCTCCTCCTCCTCCTCCTCCTCCTCCTCCTTCTTTTTGTTTTTTCCAGACAGGATTTCTCTGTGTAGCCCTGGCTGTCTTGGAACTAACTCTGTAGACCAGGCTGGCCTCTAACTCAGAAATCCGCCAAGTGCTGGGATTAAAGGCATGCGCCACCACTGGCCGGCCCCTTTGATTCTTGAGAGACAGCAGACACACATTTTCTTTTAACATTGCAAAAAAATTCAGAGATCTTTCTGCCTTAGTTAAGCCTAGTTGACAAGCTAGTTTGGCAAGACCCTGCCCAGAAATTATTTCTACCTCAAACCATTTCCATCATGCCTGAGTCTAACCTTGCTCTGGCCTAAGCTGACCTTAAACCCAGAAACCTGCCTGCCTTTGAATCTTTCTCACAAGCTGGCTCATTGTGTAGCTGCCTTTGTTCCTTTAACTTCATGAAACCCCTCATAATTCATATTGCATCCTTCTATTTTTTGCATAGTTAAGAAATTATATATTCTCAAATTCACATATTTAGAGCTCGTTCCCACAGCCTTAAGGGCTGTTCTGAAGGTCCCAGAGTTTACCATTTTGCAGAAACATAACCACACCCTCCTCGACTCCTGGTCTCTGCTGTTTCTAATTCTCCTGGGGTCATTAATGTTAACAGAGAAGACATTCCTCGAAGGAATGTGAAATATGTACATTATTATACAAACTTGCCTTATGCCCACAGCAGCCATTGACACTCCTGGAGGCTCACACCAGGGCCCTGTTCCAGGGGTAGGAACCATGTCACTCTGTCCCCATCTGGACCACGCCAGGCTCAGCATTGACTATAATCATTAGCGCTTCAAGGAAGAAGTCGAGTGCCTTTTAGGAACAGGTCCTAACCCAGCATAGAGTTCTCTGTTCCTTGCCTGTCTGGCCCTACTCCCCAGGACCCTAGCCCTTGGCTATAGCACCCAGAGTAAATTTGTCAAGGCTCTATAGGCAAAGACCCTCCCACTCCCAATAAGGGCATTTTGTGATCCTAAAGCCATCTACCCTGAGGCTCATCTCACTGTTCCCAAACAAGAGAGTACAGACGTCTAAGTGTGAGTAGGGGGAGGGACAGGGAAAGGGCCAGGTTAAATCCTGCTGTGTTGACCTCAAGGGAACTGTGGGGGTGGGGAGTGGGGGAAATCTTCCTAGGGCTAGGGAGCTCCGCCAGGTCTGGGAGGGAGGCTATCACTTGAGGGCGGGGCAGGGGCGGGGCAGGGGGGGCAGTGAGGTAATTTCCGTGCTCTGTCGTCAGAGGTCTGAGTCGCCCCAGGGGCAGAATCGAAACTGATCGCTACTCTGAGTCGATGCTGGTGCACTGGGTAAGTATGGGGTGGTGGCTGGGGACTGGAGGGACCACCTAGAGAGGTGTGAAGACCACCCCTTTGCCTGCAAATGGGCAAGATCAGTGGCCTCAGACAGACCTTAGCATCGGACAACTCCATGGACCCCTCTTCCTGCTTCTCCAGCTGCCGGGTATGGGGTTCTACCTCTGACGATTTAGAAAACTCCACAGGAGTGCAGGGAGGGACTGCAGGCTTTGCCTGTTGCTCTCATTCTTTCCATTTAAAACATAATCTTTGTACCTCAATGTTTCCCTTGAAAGTTTAGTGGAGTAAGGTATAGGTCAGTAGTAGATTATTTGCCTGGCATGTGTAAGGGGGCGGGGAGGTTGTGGGGAAATCCCCTTAGACCTGACTAGGTGTTTTCAGGGAGCTAGCTGTTCTCTGTTCCAATCTTGCTGAGTGGTACTAACTCAGACTCTGGGCTCTGGGCATTGCCTCTCCTTCTGGCATCTCTGTGGGAGCACTGATGAGGACTATCCAACCTGGGTAGAGTGGGATTTCTACAAGGCTGTGTCCTCCCCTCCTGAGACTCCTGTTGCCAAGTCCACGGGGGCTACAGTAGTCCCAGCAGTCAACTAGCAGGTCTCAAGAAAGGGAGTACTCTTTTCAGACAGCCGGGAGACATGAAACTTAAGGAGTGAAGGAGCCCCAGATGGAGGATTCTGTGACCTCCCAACTCCCTTTCTTTACCGGCAGCCACTTGGGCAGGACTGGGAGGCCTTTCAGGAGGAAAGATTGAGTTGGAGTTCAAGTGGAACTTCTCGGGCAGAAGTCAATGTCCTACACTTGACAGAGGTATAGGTCCTTCTTGGCCTTGAGTGACTTGCTTCTCTTGTCCTATATCTCTCCAAGGCTAACAGTCTCCATACAGCAGCTTCCCAGAAGCCTTGCTCACAATCCTGAAGAACCTGGCCTTCATCTGAGATGGCATCCGTGGGGTGCAGTCTGAGGTCGGCCAGCACATCTATCACCAACGGGCCATCCTTGGCTGGACTTTATGCTAAGGTAGACCTTCACCTGGGCTGCTCCCGCTGTACCCAGTGCCTCAATGAGAGCACCTATATTCTGCATGAGGTAGAGCACACCTGCCCCAGGGAGCTCTTGCTGGCCCGTTTCAAGCATGCAGCAAAGAGCAAGATCTGGCGTAAGGTGGGCCGCAGACCCAGCTTCCCAACGCCTATGCGCTATCAAGTCTGTCACTACTATAGCCCAGGGTTGGGCTGTAGGCGTCACTGGAACAGATGTACCTTTGCCAGCAGCCCTGAGGAGGCACTGGTCTGGACATTTGAACGCAAGTACAATCTTCCCCGACTGAAACTGAAAGAGGCTGTGCAGGGCACCAGAGCCCCAGATAGGCTGCAGGCCCCAGCTGATACCATCCGAGCAGAGTTTGGTGGCCACTTCCAGTTACTCTGTGCCCTCTGCTTCAAGAGCTGTCCCCCATGCCTCTGCCCCGTGGATCCCAGGGGCCATTGCCCTAAACACCAAATCTGCCCCACACTCCTCATCCATGTTATAGTTGAGGGGCAAAAGCGACAATTTGTAGAGGTGCGGCCACTGCCTCAAAAAAGACATCCTTTAAACTACTGCATGTACGTGGGCCGTGGGGTGCCATGCCGTCACGGGGTTTCACGCTGTGGGTATGCACACAGTGCTGTGGAGATGGCTGTATGGAAGGCTGAGCAGTTGGATGGGCTTCAGAGAGGAGATCTGCTCACATATCCTGTCTCTATGAACAAATGGAAAGCCAGCCATGGTCAGCCTCCTGTGGTCAAACTGTACTGCCATGCCTGCCTGGTCACCTGTAGTTCGAAAGAGGCATTTGAGAACCACTGCTCCTCCCTGGAGCACGCACAGATGGTGGTCTTTGACCAGGCTGTGCCCTGGAAGCACCGTGCCCCACCAATGGGGCTCTCCAAGTTTGAGCTCTGCCCTAGGTAAGGAGAATTGTGTGGGAGCCTAGGGTGGGAGAATCCCCACCCAAGGCTAGCCTAAGGGATTGTGAGGTCCATGAGGCCTGGGACCTACCTATCATTTGCTGTGCCCTCTGCATGTCAAGCTAGTACTGCAGTGGTCTCTGAAGAAGGTTCCTTGTGCCAGTCTTTGCCTTGGATATTTGGGGTATAGAGCAAATGAAACCCCTACACAGTCCATTCCTGCTCCCCATACAGGCCAGGGTTAGGCTGTGAGGGCTGGGTTCTGAGGTTGGACATCCATGAAGTCCTGCTGACCTCTTCATCTCTTCAGGCCTGATCTCTGTGAGCATGGAGAGGTCTGCATCAAAGCACATTCAAAACAGGAGTTACAGGAGTGGGTTCAGCGGGCACAAGACATGGAACTTCGAGAACAGGCTGCCTGGCAGGATGGGCTGGTACCTTACCAGGCACGGCTTCTAGCTGAATACCAGCGAAGCAGCAGAGAAGTGTCAGTGGTAAGTGGAGGCTTGTGAGTGGGTGAGGGTGGGCCCATGGCTGCAGTGCTGAAAGCCCAGCTTCTTTGTGTAGATGGCTGAGACCATTCGTGGAGTGTCTATCACTTGCCACCAGCCACACGTGCATCAGGCCCAGGAGAAGAAGATCCAGCACAAGTGGGTGTTCACCATCCACTCTGAGGTGAGGGTCAGACATTCCTGAGATCACAGGTCTTATGAGTACTCCCAGGCTTGGGTGGAGGGATTCCCAGGGTGTTGAGGACTACAAGTGGGCAGATATAGAAAGCATGCGATTTGGAGCGGATGCTTCGAGTGTCTCCACTTCTGTGCCTGTGTGACCTAGGAAAAACCTCATAGCCTCTCTGCCCTCAGTCTCTTCCACAAAGATAGGACTGTGGTACCCTCACTCTATGGATAGGATCACCCAATGGAGTAAACTAACCAATACAAGAAACAGCGTCTGGCACCTGGAGAGTGAATGTAACTTGTGATTACAGGACCCTGAAAATCCCAGCTGTTCATCTCTTTTTTAATATCTTCTGGGCCTTAGGCAAGGTCCATGAGCAGACCAGGCAGACTAAGCACTCTGAGTATCCCACACTCAGAAAGTGGCAAGCTGCCTTTCTCAGGATGGTGAGAAGGGTCAGTTGAAGGAGTCACCATGGACCTTGACAGGGTCTCAGGGCCCCTTCCATGCTTTATGGCCTGTCTCCTTCTCCAGGATCCCTTGCTACATGTGGCCCTCCTCAAGCAAGAGCCTGGAGCAGCCTTCTCACTGGTGGCCCCCAGTGTCCCACCACACCAGCTCTATGCACAGGGAAAGCACTTCTGTGTGCCCAACTCCCCAGCCCAATTCCAGGTAGGGGTGCTTGTGCAGGCTGCCTCTTTTGGCAGCTTTGAGCAATGGGTGGTCTTTGACTTTGGTCGCAGGCCAGTGCTTCTCCAAAAGCTGAAGTTGCAGCTAGGCCAGACACACAGCCTGGGGCTCAATGGGAAGCCAGCACCCAGCCACCCACAGGAGCTGGAATGCTGGCACACAGGCAACCGCCATGTGGTGCTTGAGGTAGATTGGACACCTGAGCAGGAAGCCCTGATGGCCAAGTATAAGTTACCGTCCCTGGCCCTGGAGTTCAATCAGAATGTTCTTGTCTGGGGGCCCATCTCTCGTTCAAACTACCGACAGAGGATGCACAAGTTTCTCTATGAGGAGGAAGCAGCCCAGCAGCAGCTGGTAGCCAAGTAAGTGGGGCAGTGGGCTAGCAGGTGTGGCCAAAGTCAGGACTTAGAGATGGGTCTTTGACTGTGGCATAGTAAGCTGACCTATAACTTTCTACCAGGCTGGCCAGGAAGGGCCATGTATCCTTGAAGACAGCACTGGAGGCACCAGCACTCGGCATGCTCTTTGCACCACCAGGGGCCCTCTATGCCAAGGTTCCGTTCCCCTCCTCTCTGTTGCCAGACACTGACCAGGGCTTCCTGCTGAGCCGAGCAGTCAGCACAGCCCTTGTGGCTCCTGTGCCTGCATCTGACAGTACAGTATACCAAGTGCGGCTGGAGGCACGGGCCAGTTCAGAGCATGCACTGTGGCTCCTGTTACCAGCACGGTGCTGTATGGCTTTGGGGCTGCAGGCCCAAGACACCCCTATCTTGGAGGTGCAGTTCCAGATTGACCCTCTGACCTTCCGGTTCTGGCATCAGGCAGTGGATGCACTGCCTGAGGAGCATCTGGTGGTTCCTGACCTGCCTGCCTGCACCCTGCCCCACCCTTGGCCCACCCCACCCTCATTTCGTGGCAATCACAAACAGAAGCTGGCTGTGGGGCTCATTGCAGGCAGAAGACCCGAGGGCACAAAGCACATTCCACCACTGCTCATCTATGGCCCCTTTGGCACCGGCAAGACCTACACATTGGCCATGGCTGCCCTTGAAGTTGTCCAGCAGCCCCATACCAAGGTGCTCATCTGCACACACACCAACAGGTGAGCCCAGAGCTGCTTCTAGGTCACTCACTGCTCACTGCCTTTTTTTGGCCTACCCCATGTTTCTTAGGCAAGGCTCTTTAAGAAGAAAAAAAAAAAAAAAGAAAGAAAGAAAAGAAACAGGCTATTCAACCAAGAAGTTCCTCTTTGACTAATGTGGGTTTTTTATTTATTTATATTTTAGTTCCCTAATAACACATTATTACAGGCACAGAGTCCTCTTTTAGCCCAGAGTATGGGGTGGAATAGCCCAGGACAATAGCCATGTGTCCTGAGCTGATTTCTAGGCTGAGTTGGAGATCTGAGTGCCAAGGCTGTTATTGCTTACCTGGAAGATCCTAGGCAGCACTTTCCTGGCCTCTTAACTCTCAGGCTTTGCTTGCTCCTGGGGATATTGTTGCCAAAGCTTGCAGCACCAGGAGCTGTGTTCAGGATCACTGCCAGCCCCTAGCCATGGGTGATCTCAGGCCACAGCTCTCTCCCCCCTTGGCCTCAATTAAGGGATTGCCTTCTCTAAGCTATCCCTGGCAACCCACACTCTACAAGTCTTGCCCACTTATCTTTAAGCTCTGACCTTCTCTGTGTCTTTGCTTTTTGTCCTCTTTGAGTCCCTGGGCAAGATCCCTGTCTGTCTGCCTTATGAGTGTTCCTGGCATCTGGACAAGGCTGCACACATGTTTTAGCCAGCAGCTTGAGTCCTAAAGCAGGAGCCCATAGTGCCTCATCTTTCCAACAGCGCTGCAGACATCTATATCCGGGAGTATTTCCACGGCTATGTCAGCAGTGGCCACCCAGAGGCCACTCCACTCAGGGTGATGTATGCAGATCGTCCTCCAAGACAGACTGATTCAACCACGTTGCAGTACTGCTGCCTAACTGAAGACTGCCAGGCCTTTCGCCCACCCACAGGCACAGAGCTGGTACATCACCGTTTGGTGGTCACCACTACTTCTCAGGCTCGTGAGCTCCAGGTGCCAACCGGCTTCTTCTCCCACATTTTCATCGATGAGGCAGCCCAAATGCTGGAGTGTGAGGCCCTTATCCCACTCTCCTATGCCTTGTCACTCACCCGTATAGTACTGGCAGGAGACCATATGCAGGTCACACCTAGGCTCTTCAGCGTGCCCAGGGACAAAGCAGCTGGGCACACGCTGCTGCACCGTCTCTTCCTGTACTACCAGCAGGAGGTGCACAAGATCGCTCAGCAGAGTCGCATTATCTTCCATGAGAACTACCGGTCAACTACAGCCATCATCAACTTCGTCTCCCGTCATTTCTATTTAGCCAAGGGCAACCCCATCCAGGCCAGTGGCAAAGTCCCACGTCACCCCCAACACTACCCTCTCATGTTCTGCCATGTGGCAGGCAGCCCTGAGCAGGACATGTCCATGACATCCTGGCTTAACTCAGCTGAGGTCACCCAGGTAGTGGAGAAGGTGCAGGAGATCTATAACACCTGGCCTCACTGCTGGGGACCCCGGGAGCAGAGACATATCTGTGCTGTCTCTCATGGTGCCCAGGTGAGTTGTCTCCTCTGGCCTGGCCTTTACTTTTTTTTTTTTTTTTAACCAGTTCCTTTCCAGGCTGATCCATATGACCATACCAGGGTAAGGGTGTCTAGGGATTGGCAGGAGGGCCTGTTCCTTACTGGGTGGCAGGCCTCTAGAACCCTGGACTTGTCTGCAGGTTAGTGCACTGAGGCAGGAGCTAAGGAGAAGGAACCTTGGTGAAGTGTCTGTGGGCAGCTTTGAGATCCTGCCAGGTAGGTAACAGAAATGTGGGCCAGAGGCTGGCCTAACAGGGAGGCAATTTCCAGCCCATTCCTTGGATATGCATATATAGGGTGGGACTGAGGTGTCCAGGCTGCTGATCTTACCTGGCCATCTGACCCATCTCTCCCACAGGGCGTGAGTTCCGGGTAGTGGTACTGAGCTCTGTCCACAACCGAGATAGTCTGCTCAGTCCTGGGGCACCAACCTCAGAGTTCTTCACTGAGCCTCGGGTGCTAAACACGGTCATGACTCGTGCCCAGTCTCAGCTGGTGGTTGTGGGAGATGCTGTAGCTCTCTGTTCCTCTGGAGCCTGCAGAAGGCTCTGGAAAAGCTTCATCCGTGAGTGCATAGAACATCACAGCATCTTCCCTGAGGAGCTGTCGATGGAGCAGATCGAGCAGGGTGTGGCCCAGAGACAGAACTGGGCCTCGTTGACACTCAGAGCTAGGGACCCAGAGGCAGAGCACAAATCTACGGCACAGAATCTGCAAAGACCCATAGCTGAAGGGACCATGGTCACAGTGAAGGCAGAGACTAGAGCCAGGGCAGCAGCCACAGCACAGACTGAGGCAGTAACAGCAGGAGGGAACTCAGCCTCTAGAGATGCAGCAGCAGAAGTGTCCACCCTGGAAGGTGGAATGTCTGAAGAAGATTCCGAGTCTGACTTCTGGCCCTCGGACTGGGAGCTCAATGCTGATGACACCATCCTGAAGGAACTTCTCGATGAGAGCCGGCAAGTGACTGTGACTGTGAGGGAGGATGGGCTTCTGGATACCATGGTTTGCCCCGCATCTGCACAGAAGACTCAACAGTACACAAACCTACCCCGATCTGTGTTGCGGAAGTTCCTGCGCTCAGACTCCAAGCAATTCCGCCGCTGCAGCTTCCTGCAGGAGACCTTTGAGAGAGCATTGGCCACTCCGCTGGATGACATGGCCTCTAGTCCTATCCAGGTCAGGGGTCGTCTGAACTGCGGGATGGCCTTCACAGGGGATGAGGTGCTAGTTCAGATCCTGGGCCCAGCAGTAGATGATAGGAGCATCCCTGGAAGCCTGCAGGGTCGTGTGATGGGTGTGCTGAAGAGGAGGAGGCATGAACTGGCCTTTGTGTGTCGGATGGATGAGTGGGACCCCCGCATCATGATCCCTATCAATGGTTCTGTGACTAAGATTTTTGTGGCAGAGATGAAGGACCCACAGCAAGTTCCCATCCACCGCCTCGTTCAAGGCCAGGTACAGCGTGTGAGGAATGAGACTCTCAAGCCTGAGGATCGCAACAACCAGCTTTTCTGGGTCCGTATTGTCCTATGGCGGGAACGTTTCTACTATCCACTAGGCATTGTCCTGGAGGTGCTACCCAAGGCCATCACCTGGGAGCAGGGCCTTCATATCCTTGACCTAGATCATGGCCTGAAGGCCCACACACCAGACCCAGCCTCAGTCTCCAAGGCTTTGCAGAGATACCGCTCAGAGCTAAACATGGCCTCTGGTCACCGAGAGGACTACCGCCATTTCCTGACCTTCACTGTGGACCCCCAGGGTGCCTGCAACCTTGATGACGCTCTTAGTGTCCGGGACCTAGGCCCAGTGTACGAGGTGGCAGTGCATATTGCTGATGTGGCCAGCTTGGTGCCCAAGGATGGGGCCCTGGACGTGGAAGCCCGACAGCAGGGCACTGTGTTCTATGCCCCCAGCAGGGAGCCAGTACTCATGCTGCCTGCCAGCTTGTGCCAGGATGCACTCAGCCTTCTACCAGGTCAAGATCGCCTTGCCATTTCTCTCTTCCTTACCATGGAGAAAGGCAGTGGCCAGATCAAGAGTCTTCGATTTGCACCCTCCATAATCCGCTCCAACCGCCAGCTGTCATATGAGGAAGCTGAAGAACTGATCAAGAGACACCCTGGGGCTGGCCTGAAGCTGCCAGCCCACCTGGACTCTGTGGAGGCTTGCGTTGTGGCTGCCTGCTACTTCTCTTGGATGTTACGTCGTCAACGCCTCCCTGCTGCCTGTTGCTATGAGCCTCCAGATGAGGACAGTGTCCTGGGCTTCCACACAGCTCACATCATGGTCCAAGAGTACATGATCCAGTTTAACAGCCATGTGGCTGAGTTCCTTGTGGGCAACAAGCACACACAGACACTCACGCCACTCAGGTGGCAGCCCACACCCAGTAGGCAGCAGCTTGACAGTGTTTTCAAGAAGCACAGAGGACTGGTGCCTCTGTCCCTGCACCTGGGCCACCACTCGAACACCCAGTATACCCCCAACAAGCAGCTGCATCTTCTGACTTCCCTCTGGAAACAAGTGCAGCTTGCAGCTGCTACTCAGGACTACAGCCAGATGGTGGACCTTATTGCTGCGGATGACATGCACCCTTCACTGGCTCCTGCTTGCCTGGACTTCCGAAGGGCTCTAGGCCGTTCTGTTTTTGGTCGTTCCAGCCAGGGTAAGCAGCAACCCGCTGTTCACTACTCTCTGCAGGTGGATTGGTACACTTGGGCGACCTCACCCATCCGTAGGTATCTAGATGTGGTGCTGCAGCGGCTAATCCTGCTGGCACTGGGCCACAAGGGCTCTACATATTCTAACAGGGACATTGATGGACTCTGCCAGGACTTTAGTCGCCAGCATGCATGTGCCCAGAACTACCAACGGCGAGCCTACAGCCTGCACTTGGCTATCCAGCTCAAGACCCAGCCTCAAAACAAGCTGGGCTTTGTAGTAGATGTCGAGATGGGTGCCCGCTGCTTCAAAGTGCTTTTCCCTATAAATCGGGAAACCCTGCCTGATCCCTGCCCTATCCATTACCATTCCCTGCAGTTGGCTGAGCACCCCAAGGAGCTAGTGAGCCAGACAGGCTTGAAGCTTGTATGGCGCCGCCGCATGTATTCGGTGCAGGCATCCAAGCTGCCTTTACCACTTCTGGGCACGAGTTTTGATCCACATACCCAGACTATAGATGCAGCCCTGTGGATGAAGCTACTGATGCTGCTGAAGGAGCAGCGCTGGCCTGAGATAGCTGCCCTCATCCAGGAGCAGGATAAGCTTTCTCATCGAAGGGAGAAAGTAAAGGTACAGCAGAGTCGCTGTGGACACTTTGTAGAGGTGGCCTATGAGCTGGGCAGTGGAGATACCCTGCAGGTTCAGCTTGGTTCTAGTCTGCAGCGGGGCTTCCTGGCACCAACCCTGCAGCTATGGACTGTGGTCCCTGGCTTCAGCCTCTGTCTGGAACACATGGAACGGCCAGGTGACTGCTTTTCAAGCCACGTGCACCAGGTTCTGCAAGACCAGTACCTTGAAGTCAGCCAGTACTCAGGTGTGTGGGGGCCATGCTGTGCCCTGGAGTCACTCACCAGTGCTGTTACAGAAAATGACTCCATTGTGCTGCAGGATGTGCATATCTCTTGGGACACATCACAGGGGCAACTGCAGGGCACCTTCCAGTTGGAAGCTGCTTTTCTCCAGGAGAAATGTATCAACATCCACTTTGGCTGCTGCTACCTCTGCATTCGGCTTGAGGGGCTCCCTCTCCCCCTAGCTAGCCCACTCCCTGGGCCTGGTGGCCTTGGCCCCTTCCTGAACATTGACCCCAATACATATACCTGGGTGGCCCATGGGCTGTCTGGTGACTGGGACTATGAACTGGCTGGTGACTGGGACCAGGAGTATGTGGATGATCGGCAGGAGGTTCCCAAGCAGGTACATTTCTTCATCCATCACATGACCATGGAGAAGGTTCCAGAAGAGGTGCTTAGACCTAGCGCTCGGTTCACTGTGGAAGTGCTATCTAAGCAGCTTCCTGACCTGTGAGTAGCTCCTGTCACCTGAGGTCAGGGAGAAGGTCCCTGAGCTGAGGTTCAATGCCTAGACCTCCCTGGACTCCCCTCCCCTCCCTAGGAAAATCCTGTTCACTTTTTGGTATCCTTTCTCATCCCCCTCCCACCCTCAGCCGCAAGGAAGAAGCTGTGCGTCAACTGGAAAAGGCATCTCCATTGGTCATTAGCATCGCCTTGGGCCTGCCGATCCCTGAGCCCCATCGCCCAATATCCAGGCCCTGTCGCCCAGTATTTGAGCCACATCACCCAATATCCAAGCCCTGTCGCCCAATATCCAAGCCCTGTCGTCCAATATCTGAGCTGTGTCACCTAATCCCTGAGCCCTGCCGTCCAATCCCTGAGCCCTGTCGCCGTGGTGGCTGGCCTCAACAGCGTTCTTTCCACAAGGGTAGGTCTGCCCCTTAGCTTTTCCACCTCTCCCCAGTGCCATGGTGCACAAATGATCCTTGGCTTCTGCTACACTCACACCCCCACCCCAGCATCTACCACCAGGTTCTTGGAGCGGCAGAACTACAACATCCCTGCTGGACATCATAAACTGAACCAGAGCCAGGACAGGGCTGTCAGGAACGCTCTGCAGAAGCAATTCACAGTCATCCAGGGCCCACCAGGTGGGGTCCATTTGTAGAAGCCAGGAGGGACTGCCCTGTATAGACAGGTGTGGCCATAGGAACTCACACTGTCCACTCTCCACAGGCACAGGGAAGACTGTTGTGGGCTTCCACATCGTGTACTGGTTCCACAGGTCAAACCAAGAGCAGATGCCAACTGGCAGCAGGCATAGTGGAGAGGAACAGCTGGGGAGCCCATGTGTCTTATACTGTGGTCCCTCCAACAAGTCTGTGGATGTCCTGGGAGGTGTGTTAGGGATGAAGTGTGGGACTGCCAGAGGGTGCTGGGCACTGAGTTTCAGCCTCACATCTTCACTTGCCCTAGGACTGCTCCTGAGGAAGAAGACAGAGATGAGGCCCCTGCGTGTGTATGGGGAGCAGGCAGAGGCCACTGAATTCCCACTGCCGGGTGTGAGCAACAGGAGTCTATTTGGCAAGGCCTCTCAGGAAGGAAGACCGAATCAGAGCCTCAGGTATAATAGCCCTTCTGTCTGTGCTGGGATTGAGGCAAGGGGACTTCCACTGGCCAGGGTTCACCAAGGTTCTGCCTTCTAGGAGCATTACCCTTCACCACCGGATCCGCCAGGCCCCCAACCCATTTGCAGCAGAGATCAGAAAATTCGATGCCCAGCTTCGGGAAGGGAAAATATTCTCAAGGGAGGATCTTATAGTGTAAGTGGTGATCTTGGAGGTGGAGCTACCCATCAGCAAGCTCACTGGATAACATGAATTACCTCATATAGGTACAAGAGAGTCTTGGGGAAGGCACGCAGATATGAACTGGAGCGGCACTCGGTCATCCTGTGCACATGCTCCTGTGCAGCATCAAGAAAGCTGAAAATTCTGAATGTTAGACAGATCCTTATCGACGAGGCAGGCATGGCCACTGAGCCAGAAACCCTTATTCCTTTGGTGTGCTTCTCAAAGACTGAAAAGGTGAGTGTTGTGGGGAATCTAGTGCTCCTGCCTGGATTCCTGGGGGTGCTAAGGGTGTATTAGGTGAGCACTGAAGATGGCTAAGAAGTTGAGATGCTTTAGGTTCCAAAGATGTCAAGGTCATAGCTATCTATGCCTCTAGGTGGTTCTGCTTGGAGATCACAAGCAGCTTCGGCCTGTGGTCAAGAATGAACAGTTGCGGAATCTGGGGATGGACCGGTCTCTCTTCGAGAGGTACCACAGGGATGCCATCATGCTGGACACACAGTACCGCATGCATAAGGACATCTGTTCCTTTCCCTCCATGGAGTTCTACGGGGGAAAGCTGAAGACCTGGTCTGACCTGAGGCGTCCACCTAGCCTCCTGGGTCATGTTGGCAAGCAGAGCTGTTCCGTCATCTTCGGCTCTGTGCAGGGCCACGAGCAGAAGCTGCTGGTGTCCACCGAGGATGGCAATGAGAACTCTAGGGCCAACCCGGAGGAGGTAACAGAGGTGGTAAGTGTCAGAGTGATTCTCTGTGGTGTTTGGTGGGTTAAGGAAGTTTTCCTGGAGGAGGGTGAAGGCCAAGGAAAGATTCAGTGGGCAGGAAGGCTGGGATCGAGTGAGGCTGCTGAACTCAGGACAGAAGAGGGACTGGGTTCCAGCTCCGTCGGCCCTCTTATCTACTTAGGTCCGAATCATCAAGCAGTTGACTCTGGATCGGACAGTGGATCCCAAAGATATTGCTGTCCTTACACCCTACAATGCACAGGCTGCTGCAATCAGCAGAGGCCTCATGCGAAGAGGGGTCACCGGAGTGACTGTGACCTCTATCACCAAGAGCCAGGGTGAGCTTGGCTCTAAGGAGGCCATTTTTGCGTGGGGGTCAGCTGGAGGGTCAGTGGGCATAGAGCTGTGGCTTCATCTGTTACTCCATCTCTGCCTCCCAGGAAGTGAATGGCGCTATGTGATAGTGAGCACCGTCAGAACATGCCCCAGGACTGATGTGGACCAGAGGCCAACCAAGAGCTGGCTCAAGAAGTTTCTGGGCTTTGTTGTGGATCCCCACCAAGTAAACGTGGCCATCACCCGGGCCCAGGAGGGGTTGTGCATCATTGGTGAGTGTTTGTGTGGCTGGGGAAGGAAGGCAGTGCCTAGCATGCTCAGGGCAAAACTGAGAGCCACCTTGACTCTTCCTTGCAGGGGACCATCTACTGCTACGCTGCTGCCCACTCTGGCGGCGTCTCCTAGACTTCTGTGAGACCCACCACAGCCTGGTGTCTGCTGAGAAGGTGCGGGTCCAGAGAAAGTCTGCTCTGTCTTCTTGAGGAAGCCCCACCTGCCCAGCCCTTGATGTGCCATCAACTGAGGGTATGTCCCTCATTCTCCTCTGCCAAGATTCTGGGCATACAAAGGATTGCCACAGCTCACAGTCACAGCTCAAATTAGTCAACCACCTCTGCTGTCTTCTTGGGAAAAGCCCTGGTATTGGCTGCAGCATGGAGCCGTGACAGTCTTATGGGTGGTGCCCGCTTCCTGTGCCGGAAGCAGGCTTAATAATGATGACCTTCCTGTTTGTGCTTGGACTTGAGGGGAAAGAGCTGGAGGCCGGCCCCTTTGCTCCCAACTCCCTTTGCTTTTCTGGGGTATTTGATGACTGGGACACCTCTTAGTGGCCACAGAGGACCCCAGGACATACCTATGCTGTTACAGCGGGCCTAGACAGAAATAAGACTCCTCTGAGACTACACTTTGACACTGAGATCCATCTATGGTTGCACTAGGCACCGTATTCATTTGCCCTATTTTCTAGTCTTAATAACCTAAAGCCAGCATCTCTTACAGGGACACTCAGAGTGGGCAAGGAAATCTCCCTGAGAGAGAGACTTTTTCTCTCGTACTGTTTACCACCTTGTGTCCTACAACTCCCCCACCCCGTCCCCAAGCGCAGGGGCAGGAAGGGCAGGGCTGAACCAAATGCTCACACAGCCCTACCTCCTAGGATGTAAAATAGCTGACCTGTGGGCAGGCAGCTGGGAATGAGGTACCCAGTACCTCTGGGCCTGCTCGTCACCATGCTTCAGTACTTAGGTCCAGGGCTTTAGAACAACCTTCCTGGCACCATCCTTTTCTACTGGACTGAGCAGGTGAAATCTCTCCCATCATGTCTCCCTCTTATATGCTCACCTCCTGACAATTCCAAAGCTGGAATAAGCTCCCCCTTCAGTGTGACACCCCCCCTCCCCCAGGTCAGAGATGCTGCAACTGAAGTATACACCAGGACATCTGGAACTTCTAAGGCCTGGCTGCAGAGCCTCCTGTAAGAATAATATCTGGTGTTTTCTACAAATTAAGTTTCTACATTCCAATTTTTGTATCTTTTCTCAGGTTATGCCTTATGTAACTGGATAATTTTTATTATAAAAACTGCTCTGAAAGTTCTCATGCGTGTTTTGTGGTATGGGCAGGAATAGACAGAGCTAGCCGTCTTGTAGCCATTGAGATGGTCAAAGGAGGAGTTGAATACAGAACTTGGGATCATGGTGAGAGGAGGTGGCAGTACCCCATCTCATGACTGGGAACATGGCTGCATACTCACAGGAAGCCGGTGTAATTTAGCAGAGATAGACTGGAACTGGAGAGCTAAGTCTGTTGCTGTAGTCCCCAGGCTGAAGCCAGGCCAAAGTCCTTATGGCTGTGGCCTCAATTTTAACTTATCTGATCTGAAGTTGTCCTCTAGTACCTGGGTCCCATGGCCTCCTCTGATCCAACTTGTGACACAAATTAGTTTGGCCTTTGGCTTGTAGCCAAACAAGCCTCTCCCAGCACAGCTGATGCAAGGATAGAGCCAGGAGAAGATGGTAGGAGTTCCTAGAGACACTGTAAGGGAAAGAGGTTCCCAAAGCCTGTATGCTTCCAGAGGGAGGGAGAAACAACAGAGGGCACCAGCTTCACCTGCGCCCCTCATCCACTCAGGTCTGCAGATGAGATTGACAGGGCTCTAGTGCCCTGGCTGTGTTCCCTGGGAGCAGCTTGAGGTAGAATGCTAGGGACATGATAGGTGAGTATTACTATTAGTTGAAAGTGAATGAGAAGTTGGGGTGCCTCTGGCTCAAGGAGAATTTTAAGAGCAGCCATAAATGAGTAGTGGAGCTTAGGGTGGATATGTACTAAAAGCAAGGCATTCCTAGATAGGGACAGTAAGATCTCCCCCAGGAGTTAGGGAGGGCTTCTTAGAGAAAGGGCCTTGAACTTGGTGGGAAGTAGTGAGGAATTAGTAGTTTTAAGTTGGTATTTGTCTTAGTTAGGGTTTTACTGCTGTGAACAGACACAATGACCAGGGCAACTCTTACAAAGAACAACATTTAATTGGGGCTGGCTTACAGGTTCAGAGGTTCAGTCCATTATCATCAAGGCGAGAACATGGCAGCATCCAGGAAGGCATGGTGCTGGAGGAGCTGAGGGTTCTACATCTTGTTCAGAAGGCAACTAAGAGAAGACTGGCTTATGGGAAGCTAGGACAAGGGTCTCAAAAACTCATATGTACAGCAACACACTTCCTCCACACCTACTCCAACAAGGCCATACTTCCTAATAGTGCTATTCCCTGAACCAAGCATATTTAAGCCACCACATTCCACTCCCTGGCCCCCAGAGGCTTGTTCAAACACATGAGTTTATTGCCATACCTAGGCATAACATAATACAAAATATGTTTAGTTCAACTTCAGAAGTCCCACAGTCTATAACAGTCTCAACAATGTTGAAAGTTCTCAAACAACAACAACAACAACAACAACAACAACAAACAATGTTAAAGTTGGGCTGGCGAGATGGCTCAGAGGTTAAGAACACTGACTACTCTTCTGAAGGTCCTGAGTTCAAATCCCAGCAACCACATGGTGGCTCACAACCATCTGTAGTGAGATCTGACTCCCTCTTCTGGAATGTCTGAAGACAACTACAGTGTACCTACATATAATAAATAAATAAATCTTTAAAAGATAAAAATTAAAATTAAAAAGACATCTCTAAATAAAAGTCTTTATTAAAAAAAATCAAAATCAAAAAGCATATCACATGCTTCCAACATCATGCAGGATGTACATTACCATTCCAAAACATCATGGTGAGGAAATACTGAACCAAAACGAGACAGAAAAGTTAGACAAACTCCAGACTCCACGTCTCCATGTCTGATGTCAAAGTATTCTTCAGATCTCCAACTCTTTTCATCCTTGTTGACTGCTGTTGGCAGATTTGGCATTTAGCAGCAACAAACTTCATTCTCTTGGGCTGGTTCCACACCGTTAGCAGCTGTCCATGTCAGGTATACCATGGCCCTGGCATCCCAGACATCTTGGGGTCTCTAAGGCAACCTCAGTGTTACAGCTTCTTGACCCAATGCCTGGGATCCACATGTGATTTTCTGGGCTTCTCAGAAAGGCTTGTGTCACTTCTCCAGCTCTACCTTCTTGCAGCACTCTAGGTCCTAGCAGTGGATCCGCTCCACTGCTGCTGCTGTTCTTAGTGGTCATTCTATGGTACTGGCATCTTCAATATACGTGGGTTTTTTGCTGCAACTAGGTGTCACCAACAGCCTCTTATAGAGCCTCTTCAAACTTCACCTTCTTTGCATTATCCCTTCAGTCCTGGACCAACAACTGCAACTGAGGCTACACCTTCACCAGTGGCCTCCCATGGCTTCTCACAGTGCCAACACTCAGCTGCTCTTCATGACCCCTTCATGCTTTCAAAACTAGTACCACCTGGGTAATTCTTACACATTACCAAGTCCAGCTACAGCATGAATACAACCTTGGCTATCACTGGAACATAGCTTCTTTGTGCTCTCAGAAAACACTTCCCAGAAGATTTCACCTCAGTGATGCTGGTCTCTTCTTAATTACCACTAATTTCTTATCTCCAGCTAACCAGCATCAATTGTCCCAGCAATCTCTTCTACTCTTGGCTCTAAAGCCATAGCTATGCGGCCAAAGCTGCCGAGTTCTGCTGCTTGCTGGAGCTGGAACATGCCCCCTGCCCCTTGTTCTATTGCATTATCACCAGCTTCCTGTTTTCCAACTCCTTCACTGCTTAAGCTTGGCTAACCTGGAATTTGCTTTGTAGATGGACTTTGAACTCAGAGATCTGCATGGCTCTGTCTCCTGAATGCTGGGAATAAAGACACGTACCACCATGCCTGCACTTAAGGTTTTCTTTACCTGGAACTTGCTCTGTACCAGGCTGGCCTTCAGCTCAGAGATCTGTTTGTCTTTGTCTCCTGAGATCAAAAGCATGTGCCACCATGCTTGGGCCTAAGCTTTTCATTGCCACCAGTCCTCAAAACCTTGATCAAAAGCCTGTGTCCTTCATTTCTGGATTGTAGTTCATTCCAGATTAAAAGTCCAAGTGAAAGCAATAACCAGATAATAATAATGTCTAGATATAACCATTTCCTTGTTCAATGGTAAATGAAGAAACAATAAACTTAGCTGGGAGGGTTCTTGCCCCAAAGCCATCACTCCTTCAATATGTTTATCTCTTTGAACATAGAATTCTGATCCATTTCATCTCCTGGTATCTCTTTATTACTTGAATCATACATTTTGTGTGTGTGTGTGTGTGTGTGTGTGTGTGTGTGTGTCTGTGTCTGTGTGTGTGTATATATGTTTGTTTGTTTTTAAACTTGCTTTGATTTATCAAAGCACTCTTCATGGGAGGAAACCAGAAGACAAAGTCTATGCTGGGCTTTTCTGAGACTTCCACTGTCAATGTGATTAATTGAAATCTCAAACTCTTCAGACATGGGCAAGCAGCAGCCACATTCTTCACCAAAATATCACAAAAACAGTCTCTCAGACACATATTAAAGTTATTCTCCTCTGAAACCTCTAGAGCCAGGCTTTCACAGTTCAAATCACCCTCAGCAACAAACTCTTCCATATTCCTACTAGGATAGCCCATTAAGCCCCACTTAAAACATTCTACTGCTTTCCAAATCCAAAGTCCCCAAATTCACATTCTTCCAAACAAAAGCATGCTCAGGCCTATCATAGCAATACCCCAGTCCCTGGTACCAACTTCTTAGGGTTTTACTGCTGTGAACAGACACCATGACCAAAGCAACTCTTACAAAGGACAACGTTTAATTGGGGCTCGCTTACAGGATCAGAGGTTCAGTCCATTATCAAGGTGGGAGCATGGCAACATCCAAGAAGGCATGTTGTTGGAGGAGCTGAGAGTTCTACATCTTGTTCAGAAGGAAACTAAGACTGGCTTCCAGGCAGCTAGGATGAGGGTCTCAAAAGTTCACACCCACAGCAACACACTTCCTCCACACCTACTCCAACAAGGCCACACCTCCTAATAGTGCCACTCCCTAGGCCAAGCATATTCAAACCACCATAGAATTGGAGCTCAAGAGAAGAGAAGAAATCCCAGATCCCATTAGTAATATAGGCACAAAGTATGGTGGAGATGGAGGTGAGGCGGTGAGCCTTGGGAAGGCATTAGCACTAATGGGCTGTGCACAGGTTGGGGAGTGGGCTATGTGAACCAGCTCCAAAGCACCTAGTACCTGAGGTAGCTCTGTTGTGTGTCTACCTCTAGGTTACATCTCTCTAGGCCTGAAGGGGCACAAGACTGGGCCATGGTTGGGAATGGGAGTGCCAGGCTACTAGACTCATGTATGCTTCCCTTAGCCAGCCCCATTCTAGGCCTCTCATCTGGTAGAGTTACCATGGCCAATAATACCTAGTCTCCACCCTATAACACACCGGCCATCTATTCTGGATCTTTCGGATGACCCTATCCTGTGGGTTACCCATAAGCAATTGGCTCTTTCATCACATGCCACAGAGAATGACAATCCTGATTTGCAGGAACCTTGGTTAGATATGTGGCTGGAGCTACCTGGCTTATTACCCAAGCTGAGCCCCAACAGGCAAAGCACATCCCCAGTGGGGAAAGAAGGTGGTCATTACACCCAGTCCTACTCAAAAAACCCCTTTGCCAGTGGGGGAGGATTCCCTGCCTTTTACCACCTGATCACCTGCTCCTGCCAGGCTTGGCAATTTCAGAATGACTACCACTCACAGTGTATGTGGTAGGGAGGAAGCTGGGCTTAGAGTATGCTGTGTCAGCTCTTTACAGTCCTTTAATCGACTCTGCTGCTTTGCCTGGGGTACAAGGTGCTATCACTCTGGACTCAGAGGTGACCAAACCTGCATCTACCTCTTCTACCTTGTGATTATTCTTGTGTGTGTTGACCTGAATGGGAGACCTTACTGTCTAGGTGCCCTGGACAGTAGTGAGGAATGTGTGGGCTGAATAGCATCAGCTAGCTCTTGAGGTCAGTCAGAGCTGTAAGGGTGGTCACTTTTCAGAAGCTGGGCACCGCTGAATGTCTTAGAGAGGTTCCCAGCCAGGCTTCCTTTCTGGGGCCCTCACACATGTGGGATGCCTTAGATACTTCAGCTTACTTGGGGAGAGTGTAAGACCTTTATTTTAAAAGTAAGACATCATTTGGTCCTGGGCATCCTTGCTCCAAGGCAGCTGGGATGCTAACATCAAAGCTGAAACTGCCTTCAGTGATGTCCAGACAGGCCCAAAGTGTAGTCTTCCTCAGAGAGCTCAACCTAGGAGGCAGGGAATGAAATCTGGTTCTGGCTGTGGGAATGAGGGACATAAGGTACTGAGGCTGAGGGGCTGAGTTCCCTTGAAGCAGCCAGGTACTGGTGGCCAGCACTCCCTTGTGCCAGAGTCCAGCCAGGGCTCTCCTGGAAGAGACAGAAGGGGTTCTAGGACTTGTGGGGTATGGGGCCATCAGGAAAACATGTAGCGGCTGCTACCTCAAGGCCTAAGTAGGGTTGTGTCTTTAATTTGGTGTGTGTATACTCCTCTTTATTAGTGGATAAATATTAGAAAATCATCTCTCAGAAGGCATGGTCAGGGGCAGGCTGGGCTTACCCAGCCGACTGGGGGCAGGCCCTTCAGGGGGTCCTGGTGTGGTCTGCAAGGTGAGGCTGTCCCGCCAGGGCTCATACACCAGGGTGTAGCTTTCTGCCCTCTTGATAGTGAACTTGTAGGTACGGTTGGGCAACAGGTTGTGGACATCAAAGGTGCAAGCAGCCACAGGGACTATGCCGCACTGTGTACACTCCTGTTGTGTCCTCGGCTCCAACAGCTTGAAGCGCAGTTCATACTGCTCTGGTGCTGCCGGCTGGATGGTTACAAACCAGCGCAGGCTGACCCAGTCCTGATGGGCCACTGACTCCTTCCGGTCGAACATAACTGGCATCTTTGTGCTCAGCATAAGCCGGATGTGTGGGATTTTGGTGGCTCCAATGTCAGATACCAGGCGGTGCTTGACATGCAGGTGTCCTGGTACCATCATGGCCAGGAAGTTGTCCATGACAACTGACAGGTCTGCTAACTGCTGTTCCACAAGCCCCCAGCCTGCCAGGAAGGGCCGTGGGTCAGGGGCCTCAAGTAGGGCATCCAGTGCTGCCCGGCCATGGTCCAGCTGCTCCAGCAGGTCCCCAAGCAGCAGGAGCTGGATCTTGGTCTGTGCTGTGCCCACCTTCTTCATGCGCTGAAACTTCCAGGGATCGATGAGCTGGAACATGGTGTTAGGCAGCACCAGTGGGTTTTGGTCACCTAGGGCCAGGTGCTTAGGGAGAATCTCAATGTAGTAGGAGCACTTCTTGAGCAGCTGCATGCGGGCATGGTGGCGCTTGAGCAACTGGGGGCTCAGGTCTGTGGTCAGGAACTCACGCAGCACATTGCGGCGCTCCATGTACGTCCTCCAAGCCTCTGGCTCCAGCAGCTGCTGGTCCTCTGCCTCTTCCACTTCCTCTGAGTCCAGGAAGGAATGTGGACTGTCCAGCTTCATTTTGTCCAGGGCCAGGCCTGTCACCTGGAAGTTCATTGTCTGGGAGCTGAGGGTAAGAACTAGGCATCAGCTCTGATGATCAGACTGGCTCTGCCTCCAACCTACCCCTCTGCCCCTCATCAGCCTCTGCCCCATAATGGCCTTTGCTCTCCCTTGAGACACAGCTTTCTGATCAGAGACCCCTGGGGGGACAGAATAGTAAGCTGGGTACTGGGCAAAAGCAGATGATAAATGGGAAACTTCTGTCAAGGGGCCAATAGTATTTTGTGGTGATGAGCTAACAGGGCTTATCAGAGTGGGCGGGCTATAGGGACCAGAGTAGCCTGGGGAGAAGCTCTGGGATGTTGATTAGTTTTGAGACAGATCATAAGCCTCAGGTTCCTCACCTAACATGGGTCTGTGCCCATGGGTCTGTGAAGAAACTTAGGGTGATCCTTGGGGCACTGATGAATAATTCCCCATGTTTCCCAGTACACTGCAGGGGTGCAATGCTCAGGGACAAGGCTAACCAAAGACAAGACTCTACACCATCCTCACATAAAGGGGGGCCTTGTGTGGCTAAGAACAGGGTAGATCCCATCCCACCATCTCATGGATGGGAGTCTAAAGCTAAAGCTTGTTAGGTTGGTCTTCCTCCATGGTCTTTTGATTCTGATGCCCAGGCTGTCCTCCAACTCCTGTGCTCAAGCAGTCTTGACACTCCAGGGGTGTATGCTCCTGTATCTAGTTTGTCCCAAAGTTGGAACTGCTGACTCCAGAGTCAGCCCTCCTCTCCTTGTCCCCATATCTTGCCCCCAAATCTGGTTGTCTGTGGAGAGGCTGGTATGCCACAAAGCCCGGCAGCCAGAGCTCCCTGGAGAAGGGACCAACATCCTGCTAGCTGTCCCTGGCACTGGGCCAGTGGCTTCACTTGGAAATCTCAGTTTGTGGAAACTGGGCTTGGATGAGTGAGAAACAGAGCTAAGAGACTGATGACTACCTCAAAGCCACACAGGTGGATAGTAAGATTGATCATGTCCCAAAGACCAATTCAAAGTGATCTATGTGAATCAGTGGGGGTTAGAACAGGCATCTGAGACAGCAGAGAATGATTCCTGGCTGAGTGCTAGCTGAGATCAGGGTCCTAAGACCCTGAGCCAATACAGTTCATTGCAGCTAGAAAGCTCAACGGAAGTCTCCACAACTACTTTCCCGTCTAAATTATTCTATCACCCCGCCCCCTCTGTCGAGACTACCCACCTTCTGGGCACACCTCCCAAACTCCTCTACCTACCACTCCTCTTCCGGATCACCTCCGTGAGCCCCAGCACCCCTCTGCAAGTGCCTGGCAGCCCGCTTCCTGTGCGGAGCCCAGCCAGAGCCGCAGGATGCACTGCCAGATCCGCGCTCCCCCTGCCTCAGGCCTACTTGTTGCCATGGGAACCACTGGCCCTTGTGACGCTGTGCACATCCGGCCCAGGTGAAAGGAGCTCTTGATTTGAAGGCTAAGTTTTGATATACACCAGTAGCGATTTATGTCCAGGGCCTCACGGACTCTTAACAAGCTCAACCTCAGTCGGCGTCATGGGCTAGTGGAATTGTTCCGCAGCTTCGTGCCTCTCAGCAGTTTAGGAGCCTGTGGTGGCTTGCAACGGGGTTTCCTGCAATGCAGGAAACTGGTGTCTTTGAGTGGGACAGAGCTGGCTGCTGGGATTCAAGAAGCCAGCAGATACTAGTGGAGTGCAGGGAAGGGCCACCTGCTTGACATTCCAAGCCAAGCAGCAGCCTGTGGGTCTCAAGGAAGATGAGAAAGTGATATAGTAGCAGATGGCTAGGATCACCCCAGCAAACAGTCAGCAAGGTGAAGGGGTCTGGCTTTCCCAGGCCTCCAGAAGCTCAGGCCCTGTCCCCTCCAGTCTGGATAGACAGGGTCTCCATAACTCTAGGGATCCTCAAAGGAATCCCCAAGTTGTGAGACATTCTTATACTCCAAACTGGGCTTTGGAGCCCTAGATTTACTATCCAGATCCTTCCTCATTAAGAGCTAGCTTGGGGTTACTCCTAGCAAGGGTCTCAGCCACCTGGAAGCTGCTGACTCTTTTCCACTCGGTCAGTCCTTCCAGATTGGGCTTGTCTGGACTGAGTTCCTTGGTTGTAACTCAAGTTTGCTACCAACTTGAGTTACAGCCAGAGCTCCCAGCCCTCCTGATGGCATCTGATAATGCTGGGGAATAGTTTTCCTATCTGTCA
This sequence comes from Montemys delectorum, assembly GCA_019843815.1. NCBI lineage: Eukaryota > Metazoa > Chordata > Mammalia > Rodentia > Muridae > Montemys > Montemys delectorum. Next base: position 24,042 of record JADRCD010232657.1, read on the forward strand.
ACCTATATTGGCTACAGGCTTCTCAGGAGGAGAGGGGAAGGGGGAGGGGGAGGGGGAGGGGAGAGGGAGGAGGAGGAGGAGGAGGAAGAGGAGGAGGAGGAGGAGGAGGAGGAGGAGGAGGGAGAAGTGATGGGTGCTGGCTCTGTGCTCATCTAGGCTAGTCATGGTGGCCAGTTTGAGGAATCTCAGGGACAAGAACTAGATAATTTGGAGAAAGGGAGGCCATCTGAAGGTCCAGGAGGGAGACTGGCCCCTGGGGAGTAGAAGAGGATAAAAAGCATCAGGAAGAATACCAGCTCCCAGCTCTTGCGCAGGAAGGAGGTGAGTGAGGCTCACTACCCTGTTCTTAGGCTTGTGCTGGGCCTGTGAAAGCTCCTCTGCTTACTCCATCCCTCTGTCTTTTTTTTTTTTTTTCAGTCCTAATTTTTTAACTTTTAATTTTTTAGATTTTTTTTTTTGTATATTTGAGCATTTTACCTGTATGCCTGATTCCCACAAAAAGCTGGTACCCACAGAGGTAGGAGGAGGGCATAGGATCCCCTGGAACTGAAGTTAGGGATGTTTTTTATATTTCTTTCTTTCTTTCTTCCTTTCTTTTTAAAAAAAGATTTATTTATTTATTTTATGTGAGTACACTGTTGTTCTCTTCAGACACACAGGAAGAGGGCATCAGATTTTATTACAGATGGTTGTGAGCCACCATGTGGTTGCTGGGAATTAAATTCATGACCTCTGGAAGATCAGTCAGTGCTCTGAACCGCTGAGCCATCTCTCCAACCTTATTTCTTTCTCTTTAATTCTTTATTTTATGTTCATTGGTGTTTTGCTTGCATGTGTATCTGTGTGAGGGTGTCAGAAGCCTTGGAACTAAAGTTACAGACAGGCTTGAGTCCCTGTGTGGGTGCTGGGAATTGAACTTGGGTCCTCTGGACGAGCAGCCTGTGCTCTGAACTGCTGAGCCAACCCTCCAGCCCACAGGTGGTTTTTAAACTACCCTGTTGATGGTGGCAACTGAGCCCAGGGGGTCTTCAATAGCACAAGTGCTCATAAACTCTGAGCCATCTCTCCAGCCTCTCTATTTTTTAACTAAAAGTTTCATTTTGAGTTGTGCAGATTCATATGCAGGCCTTGTTATGTTTTCTTTTGTTTGTTATAGGGCGTCACTATTTAGCCCTCACTAACCTGAAGCTCTGTAGAGCAGGCTGGTCTCAAATTCAGAGATCTATCTGCCTTGGTCTCCCAAACACTGGGATTAAGGGCATGTACTACCATGCTTGGCTTACAGAAGTGGTAAGGAATGATGGTCCTACAATCCAGCGTATCCTTCATCCATTTTCCCAGATGTTAAATTCTTGAAACATTGAAGTACAACATCATACTAAGACATAGGGACAATCTGTGGTAACAGACATACCTTCTAGAACCTATCGCCTAGTCATCCCTTAGTGATTTTTTATTTCTGTGATAAAATAGCACAACCAATGGAACTTTTAGAAGAGTCTATTGGGACTTACAGTTTCAGAGGGTGAGTCCATGATCATCATAGTGGGGAGCACGGCAGCAGACCTGGTGCTGGAGCAGTAGCTGAGAGCTTATATTTTTATCTGCAAGTAGGAAGTAGAAAAAGCTAGTTGAGAGTGGTATGGTATTTTGAAACCTGAAAGCCTTCTCCTAAGTGACATATCTCCTCCAACAAGGTAAACTTAATTCTTTGTAAACAATCCAAACAACTAGGGACCCATATTAAATATGTGGACTTATGGGGGGCATTCTCTTCTGAACCACCACATTCCACTCCCTGGCACAATAGGCTGTGGCCATATCATAATGCAGAATGCATTCAGTCCAGCTTCAGAAGTCCTTAGAGTCTTTTAACAGTCTCAGCACAGTTTAAAAGTCAGTCTTGGGGCTGGAGAGATGGCTCAGTGGTTAAGAGCACTGACTGCTCTTCCAGAGATCCTGAGTTCAATTTCCAGCGACCACATGACATGGTGGCTTCCAACCTTCTGTAATCTGATGCCCTCCTCTGGTATGTCTGAAGACAGCTACAGTGTACTCATATACATAAAATAAATAAATCTTTAAAAAATAAAGTCAGTCTCAAGAGACTTAAGGTGGTCTTTTCATTGTAACCCCCTACAAAATCAAAACCAAAAGGCAATTACATACTTGCAACATACAGTGATGCAGAATGTACATTTCTGTCTGTGTGGGTGGAATTCTTTTTTTGAGACCTGAATCCCACAGATTCTCTTCCTGCTCTGATCTTGTCGAGGGATTGAACTCTTTCCTTATCTGTAGGAGGAGGAAGCCAACTCCTCTACTTCGAGGTTTCTTTGATGGCAATTCTGTGTCCTATCTCTCAGCCTTTCCTCCAGATGATAAAAGGTCTGGGGACCAGGATTGGAAACTTATGTCAAACCAGAGTCCTCTGCTCTTGACTATCAGCCTCTCTTTGGGCTCCAGCTGCACATAGAATGTGGTGGATCCCTGAAATGCGGACCTGGTGCTTTAGGAGCAAGGGATCTACACTTAGTGCCCTGGATTTGACCTCACCATGGTCGATACAGAGGCAATCTCCCTGTGGCTTCATGGCCTGAAAATAGGAAGCTTAATTTCTTTTTTTAAAAATTATTAATTAGTTAATTAACATCCCACTCTGGTCCCTCCTTCACCAAGTTCCTCCCCCCATCCCCCTTTTCCTTCTCCTCTGAGATGGTGGGACCCTCCCAGGTATCCCTCAATCCTAGAATATTGTCTTAGTTAGGGTTTCTATTCCTGCACAAACATCATGATCATGAAGCAAGTTGGGAGGAAAGGGTTTATTCAGCTTACTTCCACATTGATGTTCATCACCAAAGGAAGTCAGGACTGGAACTCAAGCAGGTCAGGAAGCAGGAGCTGATGCAAAGGCCATGGAGAGATGTTTCTTACTGGCTTGCTTTTCCTTGCCTTGCTCAGCCTGCTCTCTTATAGACCTCAAGACTTCCAGCCCCGGGATGGCACCACCCATAAGGGGCCCGACCTCTTTGGTCACTAATTGAGAAAATGCCCCACAGCTGGATCTCATGGAGGCACTTCCCCAACTGAAGCTCCCTTCTCTGTGATAACTGCAGCCTGTGTCAAGTTGACACACAAAACCAGCCAGTACACATATCGAGTCTCTGCAATATTAGGTGCATCCTCCCCCACTGAGGCCAGACAGGGCAGCCATGAAGACTGAGCTGCCTGTCTGCTACATATATGCCAGGGGTCCTTGCTCTAGCCCGTGCACGTTCTTTGGTTGGTGGCTCAGATTCTGAGAACTTCCAGGGGTCCAGGTTTGTTGATCTGTCTTCCTTCAGGGCTCTCATCTACTTCAGGGTCTTCAATCCTTCCCCCTGTCTAATGTTTGGCTGTAGATAACTGAGGAAGCTTAATTTCTTACCAGGGAAGTACATTGTTAACATTGAGGACCTGAGTATAAAAATCTCCATTTATTCCTGGCAAGGGAGGTAGAGACAAATTCTCCACAAGGCTGGTAAGTGTGAGATTCAGAGTTCCTTCCGCTACTTCTCTAATTTTGTATTTATAATTTACCTTTTCTGCATACCCACTTCCAACAGGCTGTATCTCTATGACATGTTCCTTGTACCTTAGGGCTCCTGTCCTTTCCTGGCTGCTCAAGCCAGGGTCTGGGATTCAGCTACTTGGGATGCTGGGAGGACAAAGCCAGTGAGTTCCTAGGAATCTCTGGTACCAGAACTTACAAATGCCCCAGATATTTCAGAGAAGCATCTGTAGATGGAGAAGGAACAGGAATCATACCTGCTCCATGTTTGAAGTATAAACAGTACATGAAGGGTCTGTGGCAAATACATATGGAAGCTTAGTAGTATCCACTCAAGGTGCTGTGCTTGGGAAATGGGCAGAAAGCCTGCAAGTGAGGTCCCACCTCAGATTAAAACATTCTCAAGAACTGAGCCGGCTTGATCCTGGCTCCCCTTACCTGACAGTGAAAAATTGGGTGGCAGGCAGCTTGCTTCCTTGTACAGAATGAGAATCCAGGACTGGGTAAGAGGTTATCTGAAGCTCACCCACTGCCCTTCCCTTGCATCCTGACCCCCAACCCCAGTCATATACCCAAGCTGAGGTCTTAGATGTCTGAGTCTCCTCCTCCCTGCAGTGGTATTAAGCATCTCCTGGCTCAGAAATCATACCCCATGATTACCTATGTACCTGGCCCTTCACTGATCCCACGGAGAGTACTACCAGCATCTCATCTTACAACCCACGAATCAGGATAGCGAGAGCTTACTGTGTGCTGAGCGTTTGCTCCAGAGGCCACCGCTGAGTTGGACAGGCCGCACATGGCCCTGAAGCGGGTGGGAAGTGTTGTGTTATGTTAAAGAGACAACATTTAAAAAGCCAGTATTTCACAGAAATATGGCCTCTGGTGATGAACTGCTCACTTTGTCGACCCCTCTCCCAGGGCGGCTGCTGGTCACACAAGCTCAGCTAGCAGGGCAAAGCAGACCCCTGCAACCTGTGTCTGTTAGTGGGGAAGAAAAGGGCAGCTTGTTCCAGAAGGCCCTCCCTCCTACACCGCCCTTCCCTCAGACTCCGCCCAACTCTGTCTCACCCTAGTAGCCTACTAGGACACGGATCTCAAGCCCAGCAGCTTTTAACTCCAGCAGAGATCCAGCTCACTAGACTGCACAGCTGTAGAAGAGTATGTAGAATAGGAGGAGCTGCCTGTGTGGTCCTGGGACGGAGGTCACTGTCCGCCCCACTCACTGATACACCATCTGGGAAACTGACACGTGCTGTGTGCCTGATTAAGGAACATTCTGTAGTGACCTCCTGAGTTAGGGTTAGGGTCGGTGTCACCTGTCGCTTCCCATCCTGTGCCAAGTAGGGACGTGGGCAGGAAGCCCAGGGTAAGCCTGGCTGTCCCACCAGCCTTTCCGGTTTCTCTCTTGCACCCTGGGATCCTGATGCATGGCTGTAATGCTCAATCTCCTCAGCGGCAGCACGGAGGTCCCAGAGTACTGACCCGAAGTCGGCTCCATGCGCCTTCGTCCGCAACCAGGTCCCCTAGGCATGGAGCCCTTCCTCCGGAAGCGGCTCACTTTCTTGTCCTTTTTCTGGGATAAGATATGGCCAGCGGGTGAATCGGAGGAAGACATCCCCAGGATCCAGGGACACGACGACAACCCAGTGCCAGAGCAACCCGCTGCCATTGAACCTTGTAGCTTCCCAGCCCCACGCGCCCGACTCTTCCGCGCGCTCTACGACTTCACTGCTCGATGCGCAGAGGAACTGAGCGTCAGCCGCGGGGATAGACTCTACGCCCTCAAGGAGGAGGGGGACTACATCTTTGCCCAAAGGCTCTCTGGGCCGCCCAGCACTGGACTAGTTCCAGTCACCTACCTTGCCAAGGCTACCCCGGAGTCGCCTTCAGACCGACCGTAAGTATCTGGGCTTGGGAGGTAGGGCTGCTAAAGGGCTGCCAAGCCCAATGAGTAAGTCGGGGTTTTGAGAATAGGAAATACCTGCTTACAGTCAGTGAGAGCTTATTGAGTGCAGGCTGAGCAGACAGGTGTGCCAGGGCAGTACAATAGGAAGAGCTGCACTGCCAGAGGGAGGACCCAGGAGAGAGCAAGCCCAGGGAACCAGTTGTTGTATAGAACAACTACTACCTATAGTCACTGCAGGACCTGTCTCCATACGGAGATTGCTGAAGTATATAGTGAGTGGTTACCTTGCTTCCAGTCCAGGAGCTGAGGTCTGAGATGCCCTTGCCAGGTAAAACAGCCTTGCATTGTTTGGGAAGCTGGAGGGGGAGGGGGCCCAGTAATTGTTAGATGCTGCAAACCAGGCCAGAGCCAAGTATTCACATGCCCCTCTTTATCTATTTATATTCACCCAAACACCTCAAATGGGTCTAAGTGTAAGGAAGACATAGCTCTGACTTTGCTGAGTGGATATGGGGAAGAGCTTACTTTTTGCCCTCAAGGCTGGGCAGTCACTGGCAGTGAGTGCTATCCCAGGAGGGTCATGCAGCAGGGTTCATGCTGGGCAAAAATAAGCTGAAAGCTGAAGGGCTTATCTACAAAACTGTCCCTGGCCTTACACACACTGGTCATGGCCTGAGTCCTCAGGTCCTATCTAGCATTGCTCAAATTCATCTCTAGCCTCCCGAAGACCCCTCAGTAGTTACAACCTCCCAGGAGGTTTTGTGTGGCCAGTGAAGTACACAGGAAAGGGATCCAGACACAAGCCCCGTGCCTGCTTGCTGGCCCACAGCAGTGAGTAGACTATGCCGAGTAGCTGTTTCAATGGAGGGGTCTCTCAGTCACCTAAGGTATGGAGACAGAACTTAAGAACAGTCCTGTTCATGGAACAGGCAGTATGGAAGGCAGGGCTGGGCTCCTAGAAGTAGGGTTGCTAATGGAGAGCTAATGACTGCCTGACCTGGAGATCAAAGAGCTGACCACACTTATGGCATCATTAGTCCCAGACACCTGGCCCCATCATCTAGGAAGAGATCCCTGAGGCATATCCTCTACAGTTCAGGCTGTCACAGAAGCCCAGCTGTATCTCATAGTGGCTTGTACCCTATCATGGCTTTAAGGAAAGGCTGGGGCTATGTTGGAGAAACTCCCACTTCTGGTCCCTCCTACCCCCCACACACAGTCTGGCTCTGCTGAGAAAGGACCTCACCTCTAGGGACTCTTCACCTGTCAGATCTTCTCAATTCCCTGCCCACCAAATGTGTGGGACCCAGCTTTAAAAAAAGAGGGCCTTTAGTTCTCAGTATAGAAACAGGAAGCCTCAAGGGGTTAGGCGTACAGCTTCTGAAGTGAGTTTGTGGCCTCCCTAAGCCTGCTACCTAGCCCAGGCTCCGTCTGTATCCTTGCCAGTCCCTCATGGCCATTCAGCCAGCCAATGTTAACTCCTGTTTCTCAGGCCTTGGCTTCTGTCCCCTTACTTGCTCATATCTTTCTGTCTCAGCTGTGTTCATCTCTCCAACCCTAGCCTAAGCCCACACTCTGGCCATGCCAGTTCCTCTGCTGTGCATCTCTGGGAGACAGGCTGGCCTGTCTGTTATTTTATGGGTTAACCTGAATCACACTGTGTACCTCCCACTACCTTGCCTCCATCCGAACGGACTGAGGGACTAAGCTCACAGGTCTTTTTGTGCATTGCTGTGGTCCCCAACCCACTGGTTCCTGAAACCTCTCAGAAGTAGAAAAGCTTGGATGGGAGTTGAGCCAGCTGTGGAACTTTGTCTGGGTCTTGGAGAGCAGAGATGCATACAGTAGGGTGGGTCTGAGGTTGCTTCTGCCTCCTAAGAATGAATGGCATGGCTAGTCATGGTGGTATATGCTTTTAATCCCAGCACTTGGAGGCTGAAGCAGGTGGATCTCTGAGTTTGAGGCTAGCCTTGTCTACATAGTGGCCAGCCAAGACTACATACTGAGATTCTATCTCAAAAAAAAAAAAAAAAGGAAGAGAGAGAGAGAGAGAGAGAGAGAGAGAGAGAGAGAGAAGTAAATGGAGCCATACCTGAGGTACCTGATGCAACTTAGTACTTCAGAGGGCACAAGGTACTTAGAACACTGCCCCCCCCACACACACACCAACTTCTACTATCTGCTTCTGCTAACATTCTGCCCACCCTGGCTTAGTCTCCCTTTTCTGGGGCTCCTAGCTCCCAAGTAGCCAACCTTCAGATGAGCTATGCCCACCCAGGTGACACCTAGGGTCTCTGGCCATACTAGAGTTCTATGGGTACTTCTAGGGCAGCTTGTTGGACCCCCACAGTGATTCGGCAGTTTCAAATTTGGGGTTTTGGTCTTTGGTGAGGCCTGGTAGTTATGCTAGAGTAATAAAACCAGTGGCCCAGGTGAGTGGACAGTCATACATGTATGAAGGAGCTTCCAGTCACCTGATGGTGGTGGCCTGGGACCCCAGCTTCAGACACTGTGCACATTTCCTCCCTGAGAGACAGACAGCAGGACAGTTGAGGCCTCATACCTTGCCAGGGTCACATGGCTGGGCCTGAAAGATGACTATTGTGTCCTGGATTTGCAGTTGGTACTTCAGTGGGATCAGCAGAACTCAGGCCCAGCAGTTGCTCTTGTCTCCTGCCAACGCACCAGGGGCCTTCCTCATCCGGCCCAGCGAAAGCAGCATCGGGGGATATTCTCTGTCAGGTACTTGAACAACCCTTCAAGAGTTCATTTACTGGGGGAGGGGGGCATCTTGCTCAGCTGTCCCAGGCTAGTCCTCCTTGACCTTGGGGCAGTTGATTCCCACACTAGCAGCCTTTCATATAGACATGCTAGTTATCAAGCATCCTCCCCTCCTCCCTTCCTTCCTTCCCTCTCTTCCTCTTTCCCTCCCTCTATCCCTCTTTCCCTTTCCTCTTCTTTCCTTCATTCTTCCCTCCTTCTCTTCCTCCCTCCTTCCTTCCCTCCTTTCCACCTCTCCTCCCCTCCTTCTCTCCCTCCTTCCATTCTTTCCTCCTTTCTTCCCTTCCCTCCTTTCTTCCTTCCTTCCTCTTTCTTCCTCTCCCCACTTCCTCCATTTGCTACCTAGTAGAGTTAGCATTCCATTCAACACTAACCTATTTAACATTCTTTGTCCCCAGGGCCCCCTGACTGTCCTGGGGCCTGTAGCTTGACCATGGCCCCTCTTGCATAGACTATTGTCTACCTTAGTGACCCTATGGTCAATCTGAGCAAAGCCACTTGGGATGCTGGGGTGTGGGTGTCTGAGGCAGATGAAGCCAAGGCACTGGTTTCCATCTCTGTCTCCAGTCAGGGCCCAGGCCAAAGTCTGCCACTACCGCATTGGCATGGCACCCAGTGGCAGCCTCTACCTGCAGGAGGGCCGACTCTTCCCCAGCCTGGATGCATTGCTGGCTTATTACAAGACCAACTGGAAGCTGATCCAGAACCCTCTGTTGCAGCCCTGCATACCCCAGGTGGATCTGAGACTTTCCCCATACCTGTGGACCACTGGGAACCCTGTCTCAGAGTCTCCTGGAAAGCCTCTGGCCTAGACTTGACCGGGAATAGCCCCTGTCCAATGATCTCTTTATTCTGATGAAGTTGGCCCCTTTCAGCAGTTTTATCTATGCTGAGGCTGTTGGAAAATTGGGGATCTCCAAGGGATATGGTGTACACCCAATTCTGCAGGGCATCTGGAGGAATCAAGGCCAGAGTGGGGAAGGCACCCACAGCTGCTCCAAGCCCTGAGGGCAGAAGCTGAGAGTAGAGATACTATTTCCCCCAGTATCTGGTATTACTGGGTCCAGGGCGGCAATCTGGTTTCTCTGGTTCTGTAATGACAGCCTAGCCAGGGATGTAATGAATGTTTGCAAACGGATGTCCGGCTCTGGTAAAGGGGCCGCTTAAGTTCCCAAAGCAATTAGCTTCCTAGCTCTGAGCTTGGCCTCCTGGAGGTCCGAACTGGTCTCCCCTTTGTCCTAGCCTGGGCCTGGAGTAAGGTTGCACTGGGGAGGGAGAGGCTGAGGCCTGATTCTGGGTCTTTTCCTGAGACTCACAGGGAGGCTAGGTTCAAATAGTAGCTCCGTCTTCCTGTCCACTCTGCTAGGGGAGTCTCAGGCAGCACACTGAATGTCCCTTCCCACAGATGCCTTTGGCTCAGGATGAGTGGGAACGGCCGCGTTCAGAATTTGTCCTTCGGAGAAAGCTGGGTGAAGGCTTCTTCGGGGAGGTGTGGGAAGGCCTGTGGCTGGGCTCTATACCTGTGGCCGTGAAGGTTATCAAATCAGGTGAGGCCCTGTAGCATTGCCCTCTGACCCTGGAGCCTGGGGCAGTGGTGGCCGAGCACATTCCTGGAGCAACATCTTCTTCACAGCTGACATGAAGCTGGCAGACCTCACCAAGGAGATTGAGGCACTGAAGAGCTTGAGGCATGAGCGGCTGATCCGGCTGCACGCTATATGCTCCCTGGGTGAACCCGTGTACATCGTTACTGAACTCATGGGCAAAGGCAACTTGCAGGTCTACCTGGGCAGTGAGTAACCTCTACTTGGGCAGTGAAGACTCTCCCTTCCCCTACCCTGTTGCAGCCACATCTGTCAACCCTTACAATAGCATTCACGCCCTGAGTCCACAAAGAAGAATCCTTAGGCCTTTGTAAGAGACACATGTGGCCCAGGTTGCAGACACCTTATCCTAATGAGGCCAAGGGTCTGGTCCAGGCCTAGATTTGGCTAAAGGCTCTGTAGTCAAATCCTGGTAGTTCTGAGGCTAGGATTGCCATACTGGTGGTAGAGGTTTAGAGGTTCCCTTTGTGTCACTGACCTCTGATGTGTTGCCTTGGACTCAGTCCAGGTTGGGTAGTATATCTCCTTTGCGGGTACAGGTAGGTACCAAGAAGCAGGTTGTGTGAGGCCTTGTGGTGACTTCCTTTTCCATGTTACTCATTGTCTACTGGGCCTTGATAGGTGCTGCTCTCCATCTCTCAGAGATGGGGGAGTGGAGGCATAGAGGAAGCATGTGTGTGCAAGTGCACTTGCCTTACCAGCCATTATCCTTATGCCCTTATGAGGACTGCTACCCAGCCCTGATCTCTGAGCTCCTCTCTCTCCAGGCCCTGAGGGAAAGACTCTGAGCCTGCCCCATCTACTGGGATTTGCCTGCCAGGTAGCTGAGGGCATGAGCTACCTGGAGGAGCGTCGTGTTGTCCACCGGGACTTGGCTGCCAGAAATGTGCTGGTGGGTGATGACCTCACCTGCAAAGTAGCTGATTTTGGCCTGGCCAGGCTGCTCAAGGTCAGTGGGGCTCTGGGCTCCTAACCCCTGCATAGGGGAAAACACTACTCTGAATTCCCAACCATTACATCATCCCCAGGACGACGTCTACTCCCCAAGCAGTGGCTCCAAGATCCCCGTCAAGTGGACAGCACCTGAAGCTGCTAATTACCGTGTCTTTTCGCAAAAGTCTGATGTCTGGTCCTTTGGCATCCTGCTGTATGAGGTCTTCACTTATGGCCAGTGTCCCTATGAGGGTAAGCCATCTGAGAAGAGATCATGGCTCATCAGGGAAAGTTTAGCCTGAGGGAGATAACCTGGGATCCAGTCTGAGGGAGGAGATGTACTGTGCCCTGGGAGTCACTGACCCCCAGAGGTACCAGCATAGGGGCTGGAGTACCAGCACAGACTGGTCATGCAGAGGCTGGGGTTGAGGGTAGCCTCTTTGGTGGCACCTAGACAGAATCAAGGCAGCTGCTGTCTGGTTCTCTTGCTGGCCCCTTATCAGGAATGACCAACCACGAGACGCTACAGCAGATTAGTCGTGGATACCGGCTGCCACGCCCAGCTGTCTGCCCATCCGAGGTCTACGTGCTCATGGTAGAGTGCTGGAAGGGCAGCCCTGAGGAGCGTCCCACTTTTGCCACACTGAGGGAGAAGCTGAATGCCATAAACAGACGCCTCCATCTGGGCCTTACATGACCAGGTCTCCAGACCCTCGGGTAGCAGCTAGGACTGCCGCTTCCTGAAGGGTGTCTCTCAAGGAAACATTTGTCACCAATGCCCATGGGAGATATTGCACAACTGAGAATGACAGCAGCCTCTGGGCTCCAACACTGTGGCTCCTTCACTGACACAGGCTGGTACTTACATGTGCACACCAGATGGACTCGTGCAGACTGGTCCTGGTCATGAGCGCTCACTCGGAAATGAAGGCTGATGTCCTCTTCCTAGCACAGTCTCCAAAGTGTTGATAAAGTATAGAAGAGGAGCCACAAGGACATGCTGGACAGATGAGAGCCAGCAGTTTCCTCCTTGTCCTCACCTCAGCTCCCTCCTAGAATCAAGGATGAAAAAGCCCACTTTTCCCAGGTCTTGTTGTGGATTGGGTTAAGTAGCCAACACTAGGGCTGGCTGTGAGCCATTACATGCTATGTACTTTTAGGGGACAGCAGCATCACCTGTCCCTACCCAGTGCCCCACAGGTAAACCTTAGGAACGCAAAGTCAGCTTCAATAAACATGTCCCGGTGGTTTCACATTCCGGTTCCCAGAATGAAATGCTGGAGGCTCTCGAACACGAGAGAGAGACAGAGAGAGAGAGAGAGAGAGAGAGAGAGAGAGAGAGAGAGAGAGAGAGAGAGAACACACACCCTAGAGCCAGAGCCAGAGCTGCATTATAGTGTGGACACCACCTCGGCATTAATGGTGGACACTGCTAGAGCTAAGTGAGCAGCCCTTTCCCTTCCCCTGACCTGGGATTGAAGCCAGAAGGCTCTTCAGCTTCAGGAAGAGCAGACAACTGGCTGTTTGGTGGTCAGCACACCCAGGCCCTTTTTAGATGCAGAGGAATGGTGTTTTGAGAATGTCTCTTTGGGTGATGGGCAGTGGTTAGGGGGCAGAATTTTCTGGTTGGCAGGATTAGGCAGATATAGGTAGGATGTTGATAACCAGATCAACCGCTCTGGGGCAAAGTCACCGTGGACCACTTTTTGAGGGTAACACCTTGAGAAGTTGGGCCCTGGATCACTCAATACTTCAGGGCACTTAGGGGCAGCATACTTAGGGAGCAGGGGATGGGGGCTTTGCTCAGGGACCCAACTCCATTTCACTCTCCTACCAGTTGTACCCAGAAGGCTGTAGGGCAGAGAGACTGGCAGTCTGTAGAGGGAATGGAATTTGGGGCCAGCTCTGCACTCACCAAGGCCCATTTTCTCATGATCACTAGCCACATTTGTACATTGGCTAAGAAGGATCTGGAAACTGAACCTCATGTGTAAAGTGACCCCTTAGCTAGAGCAGAGATTTTGGGGATTAGGCAATTATGGGCTTTTGCAGGGGGAGGCAGATTTGGGACAGGATGGTCCTAGGAGCTATGGAAGCCCTGCTGACAGAGTGTGCTGACATTGGTCTTTATAGGGAGAGGAGGCAGTGGAATTGGGCTGAGGCATGGCCCTGCCTGTGCCTTAGCCTGCAGATCTGATTCGGGGAGGCTGAAGGGGAATAATCTGCCACTAGCAGTTGGCTGCTTATGGAATCCCTGCTTTGCCAGCACACAGAGCAGAAGTGTGGCTCCAAGGGCTTGCATGGCATAAGATGATAGTATTCTAATGTTAAGGGGCTACCATGAGTCAAAGTATGAGGGCTCTAGGGATAGGATGACACAGCCTGGAGAGAAGGATGGTGCCGGGATTGTAGTCAAGCCATGGAAGCTGGTTTGACCGGATCCTGGCACATTCCTGGGTATCTAGTCAGACAAAGATCAGCAGGTTTGGCCCTCCTGGGAGAGGCCAGGGACTTTTGGGCTACTTGGTGCATCATCAATAGAGCTGCCCACGGGCCTCATTTAGGGGCATGCGGCTGTCCAGGACATAGCTTGAGCTCAGAGGCTTGAGATTTGAGGACCCTGGAGCAAACCAGGAGGCAACTGTGGAGTTCTTGAGGCTGACCTCTACCATTAGCAATCCTTATCTCTCTCCTCTTCCTATATCGAACTACCCTTCCCCACACCTTACGGGGAGCAAAGCTAGGTCGGGTAGGTATGAAGCTACTAAGTAATGAATGTTACTGTTCTTAATCCCAATAGGAAGCAAGTGAGTAGTGCTTTGTCTCTTCCATGAAAGAAAACTCGAGGCCTGGCACAGTTCTCAGTGGTAGAACATTTGTTCAGCATGTGGACCAGGATTTGATCCTCAGCATGAAGTAGCACCACCACCACCATGTCACTCCCCTGCCTTAAAAAAAAAAAAAAATCAAACATTAATATAATGTTATTTCCCAGTTCACTCACCCTTACAGACTTTTCAGTTTCCTTTCCCACCCCTCTTTGTATCTGTCCCCCAGGGTGTGTAGGAACACCCCCATAGTGGACACAACAGGATCAGCCAGAGTGAGAAGGGTAGTCAGGGCCACTCTGGAGACAGGGAACCTTTGGAGTTCTCAAGGTTCAATGGGAGCAGGAGGGACACACTGGAGCAAACGTAGGTAGGGCTACTAGGGATTGGGGTAGCATGGGAAGTGAACTAAAAGAAACCCTGGGGCCCACAGAGAGGAGGGAAACCTGAGGAAGAGGGTGGTAGGACTGCAGAGGTGGTATGGGACCTTTCTAGCCATTACTCACCTTTGTGGCTGCCCCTTTCGTGTCCTTGTCTGGACGACAGGACAATACTTGCTTCTTGATCTGAGGTCTGTGGACTATAGACACATCTCATAGATATCAGGAAACACTCTAGCACAGCCCACAGCCCACAACCCACATGGATGTTCATGCTTTCATATCCCTTGGCTCCCCCTTGGCTCTCCAGCTGTCATGTTGTGGTCTAGCACGCTGTCCTGGGTGGCTTCTCCAGGACAGACAGGTATCTGAGTGTCCTCAGCTCAAGGAACACGAGTCACGGCAGGAGCTCAAGCTGGAGTATGTCCTTTTAGTTCACAGGTCTCACAAAACCCCCACTCCCCCCAAACCCTACTAGTTTCTTCTTTGTCTCCAATTCAAGCCCTGCCTGATTTCCTTGATGCCATGTCTAGATCTAGTCCCGTCAGAGTCTGGAAGGTGGACAGCGGCTCAGGGAGGTGGCTGTCAGGAATGTCAGCTCTTTCACAACTCTCAGTATTTGTTAGTGTGTGTTCATGGAGGAGGCTCTCTCCTCTGGCAGGAGGGACCAGCCAGAGTAAGCGAGTTTGTTTTTGTTTGCATATAGAAAAGGCATTGCTTTGCTCTCTACTCTGTTCTAGCAATCTGCTCATCATCCTTGAAATCTCTGCTTTCCTCCCTGTCCTTTAGCTCCAAGACTCACTCACACCTCAAGATGACAAGGCTTCATTCAGCTGATACCTGTGTACTCACCATCTAATGTAACTGTGGCTAGGTCTTGTCAAAGGGTCGTTTAGCTGGAAGCTTTCACTGAGTATGAGCATACGGCATGGTTTTATCCTATGGACAAAAGGACATACAGGGGCTAGAAGGGCCTCCAGGGTGGGGCTAGAATAGTCCATCTCCAATCAGTGCTGGGTGTGGCTGCTCTCCAGCCCATCATGAGGAAGTAGGTGTGACTGGCTTTCTGGGAAAAGTCCCTCCTACACCTACCAACACTAAGTGTCCACAGCTGGCTCTGCCACTAAGCCTGTCATGGTGTCTTGGGACAAGGCTCACCTGGGTCCTAAGTATGTGGGCCTCTGGGACTTCAAGGCACGAACAGATGAGGAGCTGAGCTTTCAAGCAGGAGACCTCCTCCATGTTACTAGGAAGGAGGACCTGTGGTGGTGGGCCACCCTGCTGGATGAGGACGGCAAGGCCTTGGCTGAGGGCTATGTGCCCCACAACTACCTGGCTGAGAAGGAAACTGTGGAGTCTGAACCGTGAGTGGCCCTGGGGAGTTGGCACAGCGGGAAGGGTGAGGGTGGGTGGGCACTGGGCTGGACTGGGAGGCCAGAGCTTGACATTCAATTGGTCATACTCTGATCTTTAACATCCTGGTACACAGGGTTGCTGATGGGCCTATGCTCCTGAGTGACACTCAGGGATGGGGCCTCTACTTTGGACCCACCCATGACTACTTCCCAGCCATAAGCACTGTTTTGCTAGGCCCCAGATGGGTCCAGAAGGGCCCAGTGTGGATTTTTAAGATGCTGGTTGTGAGGGGTGAGATCTGTGTGGGAATTCAAGAACTGTTAGGGGTGTGAAGTTTGCTCACTTTCCAAACAGCCAAAACCAGATGTGCAACTTAGTTAACTAGGGAAAGAGAAGGCTGCTGGGGCACACCTATCTATATCACTGGCAGGGGGTATGCAAACACAGTGGTAAGTGTTTACATGTTCTCTGAAGCACCCTAGTCCACTGTTCTTGGCCTCCCACATACCTGAGCCCTTGGAGGCTTTGAGGAACTACAGTAGTGACTGGTGTGGACATATTCACAGCTACCTAAGGAACCAAGCTTTGTAGGTTGATCTGGGCTAAGACTAGGAAGGGTCCAGCAACAGGGGTTTCTTACTGTTTCACTCCTGAGACCCCCAACGCCTCATCTCACAATGAGCACCTATTGTGCTCAGTGGAAGATTGTGAGCATCAAGAACAAGCATTTGTGATACAAATAAGAAACAAGAGTAGTAAATGGTACCTAAGATAGTTCCAGAGAGAGGGTCTCATGACAGGAGTGAGGTAGGCATGGATGGTGTGCATGAAAGAATGAGGGGAGCCAGGTAAAGGCAGGTGTATCACTAAATTCCACGGCAGCCTGGTTTAGAGAGAGAGATAAAGGGAGAGAGACAGAGACAATGTGGCGACATAGCAAGAGCAAAGGCCCTGAGGTCCTGAGAATCTAGCACAGGTGAACTTGTCAGAGGAATAGCAAAGCAGAGGAGGGAAAGTGGTCAGAGTGGCACAGATTCTGTAGCTTTGCAGGACCCAAAGAGGTGGGTTTCAAGGGCTTGAACTGGAGATGACCCATGGAATTTCAAGGACTTCCATATGTAGTTCAGTTCAGGCACATTCATCCCTTGCATTGTTAGCCAGTATGTATAAATGCTTCTGAATGGGAGAGATTGTGCTTGTATGCCACTGAGTCTGTGAATCTACATAAGGGTGTGCTTATCAGTATGTATGCAAGCTTGGGTAAGTATGCAAGTACATGGGTGGGTATGCACACAAGTGTACATTATGAGGACATGTGTCAGTGCATTGTGAGTGCACACTTGTGTTTGGAAAGTATGATCATGCATGCATTTGTATCTCAGTGCATGTTTGTGTACACAAGTGCACATGTGCAAATTGCTATTGGTTATGTGAACGTGTATATGAAAATAGTAGCCTAGAAGCCGTACTGGGGAGCTGCTGTTGAGACTTTTCTCCTACTTCTGGGACAAGGCTGGTATCTACAGCTTAGGGTCTACAACGTGTTAAGAGACATTAACAACATAGAATTGCAGGCCTTAATGTCGGGGGTGTTTTCTGATCCCCAGGTGGTCATCATCCAGAGCAGAATGGTAGGCAGTGTTTACTCGTCCCACTTCTGAGTCTCTAGGACCTTTCCTGGTGTCCAGAGACAGCCATTTAGGACTTTCAGGATCTGTGATGGGCAGAAAGGCCTCTGCAGCATTAGGAGCAGCACAAGAAGCAGTACAGTTGGAGTTAGGAGTATGAGAGAGGAGCCAGGGGTTATCTAGGACTCCAGGAAGACAGGGCAAGGGTTAGGTAGTTGAGAGACAGGGTGGGTGTGGAGCTGGGATAGGGATCAGCTAGACTGAAACTGAGCCTCTCCCCTGCAGGTGGTTCTTTGGTTGCATCTCCCGCTCAGAGGCCATGCACAGGCTGCAGGCTGAGGACAACTCGAAGGGTGCCTTCCTGATCAGAGTCAGCCAGAAGCCAGGAGCAGACTATGTCCTCTCTGGTACTGCTTCCCAGACCTCCCCTTGTCTATGCTAGCTCTGAGGCCTTTCCTCTGATTGTGGAGTCTTGGATATCTTTCTCTTCTGCTAGAAGCCCTCAGTCTTTGAGGCAGAAAACCAGCCTCTCCTCTTCAGGTTGGGTAGTTTTCCTTTGCTTTCTGGCATGGCCTATGTGTCATGGAAGCCAAGATTCTACACGAGTTCCACTGTGCTTGTGGGCTAATAACCTAGGAGTGCCAGAAACGGAATAGCCATGCTTATGATGGGAGTGCCGGGCAATGTTCAGGCTGGGAGCAGGGGCAGGCAAAGTATGGGATATATAGGACAGGATGCCTGCTTATGTCTCCTTCTGCCGGCCACCAACCCCAGTGCGGGATGATCAGGCCGTGCGACATTACAGGATCTGGAGGAACACTGTGGGCCGGCTGCACCTGAATGAGGTGGTATCCTTCTCCAGTCTGTCTCAGCTTGTGGACTTCCATAAGACCCAGAGCCTGTCCCATGGCCTACAGCTGTCCATGCCCTGCTGGAAGGTAGGCCACTGGCTCCTCTGTGACATAGTTGGCCAGGGTCAGACAGGTGGAGTACAATACGGGAAGGGGTCGGGGATCAGGACATGGCATTCTCCTTGGCTATTGCTCTTATTCCACTGGCTCACCAGAGCTCAGATGCATTCCTGCTGAGGACCAAACCCTAGCCTTGGTGGATGAAGACACTGGCAATTTTATGAGGATATCCAGATACTACTATGCTGGATCTGGCTCTAAATTTAAAAAGAAATAGTGCTCCTCATGAGGGGATTGGAGCAAGCCCTTCCTGAAGGCAAGCTGGGCAACCCAGCCCCCATTCCTACCACCGCTATTGCCCTTTCTGTCTCTCCAGCACAAAACTGAGCCCTTGCCCCACTGGGATGACTGGGAGAGGCCAAGGGAGGAGTTCACACTCTGTAAGAAGCTGGGGGCCGGCTACTTTGGGGAGGTCTTTGAAGCGCTCTGGAAAGGCCAGGTCCGTGTGGCTGTGAAGGTGATCTCTAGAGGTGAGCAGGTCCACAGGACTAACTCAACTTGGTCACATGCTATGTCCCCACTTTAGTCTCCCCCACCGAGGGTATCTCAGCACACTTGCTGGGCACCCACAGCATCACACCCCCACTGAGGGTATCTCAGTGTACTTACTGGGTACCCACAGCATCATGATGGGAGTAACTTTTTTTTTTTTTTTTTTTTTTTTTGGTTTTTCGAGACAGGGGAATAACTTCTTTTAATTGTACCTGTTTTGAGGTTTTTTTGTTTTTAAACAAATCACTAGAAATGTGAGTTTCACCTAAAGTCCCAACTTCACCCTCAGGTTTAAACCTGAAACCTCAAGAATCAGGTCAGCCAGGACTTTGAAAACATCCAGCTTGGAAATGTTGACTTTGGTAATTGTGACCAAGTGGGGCATAGGAGGGCAAGTGGACACATCAGTCTTGGAGCACTGAGGCCTTGGTGGTGGAGGCTTTAGTGTTTAGCTTGTAGCTTGGAGGCCAGCCTTTGTCTTCCTAGGCTGATCATATTTCCTGACTTGCTTCAGGAGGTCTGGGCCTCCTGCTTGGGGCACAGGTTGAGGCCTGTATTTACTGAGGTTGATGTCTCTCAGACAATCTTCTGCACCAGCACACCTTCCAGGCTGAGATTCAGGCCATGAAGAAGCTGCGGCACAAGCACATCCTGTCGCTGTACGCTGTGGCAACTGCAGGGGACCCGGTCTACATCATCACGGAGCTCATGCCCAAGGGGAACCTGCTGCAGCTACTGCGGGGTAAGTGGAAAGCTCCATTCTCCTTTCTGAAGTGAAAGTGTTGGAGGCAGCAGGAAACACACACAAAGGAGCCAACAGATATACAGACCCTACGTGTCCCTGCCTGACCTACAGAAAACAACCAGAACCTCCCAGATGAACTTGTTGTTTTGTTGTTTAAGAAGCTAAAATTTTAAAGTGGTGGTTGGGGGGGGGGGGCTGGGGAGATGGCTTAACAGTCAGACACTTAATGTTCTTGCACGGGACCAGAGTTTAGTTCCGAACTCCCACATGGTGGCTCACAACCATCCATAACTTCAGTTCAAGGGCATCTGACACCCTCTTCTGGCCTCTGCAGGCACCAGATTTGCATGAGGTACACAGACATACATGCAGGCAAAATACTCAGACACATTTTTTATTAATAATTTTATTCATTTATATTTCATATGACATCCCCTTCCCAGTTTCCCCTCTGCAACCCCCTCCATCCCATGTCCCATCCCCTGACATAAAATATTTCTAAAAACTAAAGATGGAAGCCAAGCATAGTGCATATGTATTTAATCTCAACATTCGGGGGCACAGACAAGCTGCTCTCTGAGGCCAGCCTGGTCCACAGAGCAAACTCCAGGACAGCCAGAGCTACACAGAGAAATCCTGTCTTGAACCCTTCTCCCCTCCCTCCCAAAGCCCCCAAAACTAAAGATATAGAACAATCAAGGAAAGACATGCACATGTACACATGTACACATGTGCACACACCCTCAGTAACAAGTACATACATTACAGGCATTACACACACTACATCACCTCATACATACAAATCTTTTTTTTTTTTTTTTTTTTTGAATGGCTGGGGAGATGGCTCAGTGGGTAAAGTGCTTGCTAAGCAGGCATGCGGACACCTGAGTTTGAATCCCCAGAACTAATATAAAGGCAAGCATAGGAGTAGACATCTGTTACCCCTAGGCTTCTATGTGAGATGGGAGGCAATGGGAGAATTCTTATTTTTTTTTTGGCTCAGTAACAAACCACAAACCCATCCTTGAGCATGGTTTCCTTTACCAGTGGGTAAAGACTAACATCCAATGTCCTCTGACTTCCACATACGTACACATACACATCAGACATATACAAAAAGGAAAAAAGTAAATGATTTTATTAAGTACAAAAAACCTATCAACTGCTGATCATAAAATTTGAAAACGTACAGAAAAGAACTCTCTCTCACAATTTCTATCCGCATAGTTAACTGAGGTCCCTTGACTATAGGCTTATGAAGCCTGCTAGTGACTTGCCTCAGCCCACCAACTTCTCTCTTCTCGAGACCTGCTGTCCAGTCACACTTATACACACTTATACCCAAACATATGTAAACACTGACACACACAAATACATTCACACATGGCCCAGACACACCTGCGCATATGTAGTCACAACTCATCTCACCCACAAGAGGATGGAGAAGACCATCTCCACCAGTTGAGGTGCCGTGTAAAGATGCTGCCCAACTTCATATAAGAGGAAGAGGGAATGTGATAGCGTAGGGCAAATGATTAGGCCTGAGGGAGGGGTGTGTGTATGTATTAACATAGTATCAGCATTTGGAAGAGTAAAGTTATAAAGTCTACATGTTTCACATAAAGAGCTTGATCTCATAAGCAGTTTCTGCAGGAAGAAGTCTTCAGAGATGAAACTCATGCCCCTTGTAGGTGTAGGACTTGCTGGCTGTGCATTGTCTAGAGTGTTCAATGGCTACATACCAAGAATATCTTGCGGCAATGCTTTTGCCCTTAGATTGCTTTATGATTCCCAGAAAGTGTGTTAGACAAAGAGTATGTGTGTGCTCTTTGTCTCTAGGGACATAACTGCAGAAGGTCTAGGCCTTCCCACTTTGCAATTAAGCCAGGCCAGCTGCTCTTTGCTGTAGCCTTTGTAGCCACAGCAAATGAGGACTGGTCTCTGGCCAGCTGACTCTTGCCTTTGATCACCCTACAGACTCTGATGAGAAAGTCCTGCCTATTTTGGAGCTGGTGGACTTTGCATCACAGGTTGCTGAGGGGATGTGCTACCTGGAATCTCAGAATTACATCCACCGTGACCTGGCTGCGAGGAACGTTCTTGTTACAGAGAACAATCTCTGCAAAGTGGGGGACTTTGGGCTGGCCAGGCTTGTCAAGGTAGGCCCCTTGGAGGTAAAAGACAGAAGCAGGATATGGGGCTTTATCTCCCAAGCCTTGAGCTGAACCTAGCCATAAACAAGATGCGTTCTTGATAGGGTGGTGTCAATAGGCAGGCAAGATGGCTTTATCTATACAGCCACAGCCTTGTTCATGCCCTAGTGGTCTAGCTTTGAGCACCTAGCCAGACATAGCCATGTACCTTGAGGTTTTCCTGTCTTCATGCATTGCAACTCTGCTCTTGTCTTTCCCTGACCCAGAATCCCAGTGAATTGGCACTTTTACTGGGCCTAGTCATGATTCTGGCAGCACTGGTGGCAGCTACCTATGGTAGCAGTAGGGTGGTGTCAGTGGGTCAGACAGCAATAGGCAATGTGGTTGTTCCTGCCCACGAGAACCTTAGAGTCTATGCTTGTCAGTGCTACGCAAGAAGGGTACAAGTGGCAGCTCCCTCTAGTGTCAGGTCCTACCGTAAGACATCTTATCACAGGAGGACATCTACCTTTCCCATGAGCACAACGTCCCCTACAAATGGACAGCACCTGAGGCACTTTCCCGAGGGCATTACTCCATCAAATCTGACGTCTGGTCTTTCGGGGTTCTTCTTCATGAAATTTTCAGCAGGGGGCAGATGCCCTACCCAGGTATTGCCCCAAGAATGTCTCCGGGGTGGATAAGCAGTGAGATGGAGTCAGGGCAGGTCTTGAATGGGTGACACAGATAGGAGGTGCTTCCCAGGGCCTCAAACAGACCCCACCCCTGTTTCATTCCTTGAGCATCCAGGAGCATGCTTCTGGGATCATTTCCTGGAGACACTGTCCACAGGGAAAGTAACATCCACAGACAGTGTGCTACAACATGTCCAGAGCATGATGGTGGTCACTCTAGCAGGGGTCAACATCCAGGGAGGAACCAAAGGCAGCTGGGTGTGGCTTCTAGGGATCAGATGATGGACATCAGTCTTCTAGCTCTCATTTCTCTTCTCCCATGGACCACAGGCATGTCCAATCATGAAACCTTCCTGAGGGTGGATGCCGGCTACCGCATGCCCTGCCCTCTGGAGTGCCCACCCAACATACACAAGCTGATGCTCAGCTGTTGGAGCAGAGATCCCAAGCAGAGACCTTGTTTCAAAGACCTGTGTGAGAAACTCACAGGTATCACCAGGTATGAGAACCTGGTCTGAGCTCCTTGGCTATGGCCAGGATCCACAGAAGAAGGCCTCATGAATTCCCTGGACGTCTGTTGAAGACATGCACCATCCTTCAGTTTACTGAGATGAAGGGATAGGAAACATACGAAACATACCTCAAATACTGTGTGTTGTCAAGGGAGTAAAGAGGCAGCCATGTTCCTTTCTCATTTATCTTCCTCCAGGATGCAGTACACAAAATCCAGGAAGTCACTCTCTGGCTTCTTCCTCCCTTCTCCTGTGAAGACTTAATGTGACAGAGAAGCCAAGAAGAGTCTAGGCAACAGGACTTGTGGAGTTCTTGCCATATCACTTTTAGAGCTTGACTGTCCACAAACACATATCCCACCCTTTAGCACCTTAATTCTGCAGGATCTTATGCCACATAAAACTCAGAACTATGCATGATTTTCTCTTTATAACCTTGGCTTTGTTGGAGGAATCTCACCTAGGAAGCTCAAGACAGAGATAAAAGGATATGAAATTTTCTGCCCTGCAGTTTCTGGTGCCCAGTGGGGAGTGCTTGAAATGCCCAATCTCTTGGAGTCTGCAGAAGCGGAGGGAAGATGATGGAGCCAGGACATTTGTTTGCCTTTTCTAAGACAGGGTTTCTCTGTGTAGCCCTGGCTGTCCTGGAACTCATTCTGTAGACCAGGCTGGCCTTAAACTGACAGAGATCTGCCTGCCTCTGCTTCCCAAGTGCTGGGATTAAGGGCATGCCAGCACTTAAGAATCTTTGGCAGAGCCAGGATTCTTAACCATGTGGACAGAGGCAGATCTTCTGCATCTCTGCCCGAGGCTCTGTACTTATTTTTAAAGTCAAACTCAGTCTGAGCTGTGAGTCTGGTGTTTACTTTTAGAGCTTCACATCTTTTCCCTTCAGAGATGCTTTGCCCTGGGATCCTGAGGCAGAATACTCTCATGCTCTGTGCCATCCTCTGCTTCCCATTTGGACCTGCGTTTTCCCAGATGGCTCTGGTTCAAGGCTGCTTTCCCCCATGTGTCTTCAGTGCTCTTGGCCTCATGCTTGACCCATGAAGTCTAGACAGACTAGCTGCTCTCCATTTCATCTCCTTATGTAGTTGGACATTAGAACCCCAGTTCTGAGAGGGAGTACCCCAAAAGCACCTACCTGAGGCTACCTTACTGGAAGTGTGTATAATCCTCTGATGACATGTCTACCAGCCATGTCTGGATTGCCCTCACACAACAAATGAAGATGCCACAACCTCCCTTATAGAAATGTCCTCTCTGTAGAGATGATACTGTCTGTACTACTTCTTGTGAAGCAGTTCTCAGGGATGTAATGTCACTAAATAGGGAGAGCACAGGAAAATGTTTGGAAACAGGGCAAATGAAAACCCTTCGAACTAAGTCTTTTGCATAGACATTCGTCAAAAATTCCCCCTTTCTCAGTAACTGAACCTTTCATTTTCACCAAGCACAGAATTTAGTCTGGGCTTGGTGGTGCACATCTTTAATCCTAGCACTTGAAAGACAGAGGTAGGCAGATCTCTGTGAGTTTCAGACCAGCCTGGTCTACGTAGCAAATTTCAGGGCCGCCAGTGCTATACAGAGAGACCCTGTTTCATAAAAACAAAAATAAATAAAAAAGAACACAATTTGTATAAAAAATCTAAGTGGACATAAATTTATTCAGGACTAAACATTCTAAAATTAAAGCTATGGGGTCTGTGTATATTTATTTGGCTATTTGTAGAGTCTTTTCCCAGTTACAAAAGGGGACAACCCCGGGTGCACACCTTTAATCCCAGCACTTGGGAGGCAGATGCAGGTGTATCTGTGTGTTTGGGGGCAGCCTAGTTTACAGAGTTCTAAGACTGCCAAGCTACATAGAGTGACCCTGTCTCAAAAACAAACAAACAACAAAATAAAAAACAACAACAAAAAAATCTCTTACAGTTCTGTTTGGTCTGGTCTAGAGATGAGTGCTCATTAAATATCCCTAAAACCTCTCAGAAATATAAAAACAAACTCAAATGTTCTTAAAGATCATGTGATCTAGAATAATCTTTAAGAATGTTGGTAAAATAAAAAACAGGAATGTTTCTAGTCCTGTCCAACATGAATACAGTATAGCAAGACCAGTTGTTCTCAACTTTCCTAATGCTGTGACCCTTTAATGCAGTTTCTCATGTTGTGGTGACCCCTAACTGTAAAATTATTTTTGTTGCCACTTCATAACAGTAATTTTGCTACTGTTATGAATTGTGACTATTTTTGGAGATAGAATCCTTTTTGTCAAAGAGGTTACAGCCCATGGGTTGAGAACCACTGAGATAGACTTTTTTTTCTTACCAGGGTTTAAACAAGTTTAATTCTCCTGAGTATTTAAAATGCTAAAAGGAGAAATGAAACCAAGGGCAGAGTACAGAGGAAGGAAATAAGGGGTGTTATTTGCTTCTGTGGAGTTAGTGACATTTGCTTGACTTGTTAACAAGAGCAATTTAGGTGCTGAGACCTTGTAACATGTTTGTAACTGTTGAGTGGACAGAAATGTAAGTGGAGTGAAAGCTAAATGAACTTTTCAACAATAATTTTACTTTATAAAAGGCATCTCACAACTTTAAGTTTGTTCAGGCTTGAGAAAATGTAGTTAACAATTCAGCTTTGGGGTCATTCCTAAAGAAACAAACTGAGGCTGATCTGTTATAGCCTCCTATTTTTACATAGAATGAAGGTAGTTGTGCTTGGGTCTGTAGTATGCAGAGCTGTGCAATGAAGGGATCCTGCTACAGTGCCTGCAAAGGTTTTCTTCAGTGGCATGCTGGCTGCCATAGCTCATGGGTGCTCTGGACTCTAAGAGTTAAGAATAACAATATATGTAATTAGAACCACTAGAAATAACAAGGAAAACCACCTACGTGCAAAGTGTACAGGGAAACTCCATTTGTGGCAAGGTTATACATTATCATTTAGAGAGAATAATCACTGAATGCTAACATAGGACTTGTTCTAAATTATGAAAAAGAATAGGAAGAGAAAGCTGATAGATTGTTATTGTTGTTTTGTTTTCTGAGACAGGATTTCTCTGTGCAACCCTGGCCATCCTGGAACTAGCTCTGTAGGCCAGGCTGGCCTTAAACTCAGAGATCCACCTGCCTCTGCCTCCTAGTGCTGGGACTAAAGGTGTACATCCCCACCTCCAGCTTGTTGATGGATACCTTTACAAAGTGTCTTCTAAAGACCTGGTGGAATGGAATCTTATCTCATATAGTCAAAGCTAAGGACTGAAAGGGTTTATTTAAGAGTTCTTTTAAATAGTTCAGAGGCTGGGGCTGTAGCCCAGTTGGTAGAGCACTTACCTAACACACTCGATGTCTTCAATTTCATCCCTAACAGTGCATACACCAGGTGTGGTGGTGCATACTCTAGTCCCTCGTATTTGGGAAGTAGAAGGAGGAGAATCAAAAATTCAAGGGCATCTTCTCCACAAAAGGTTCAAAACCAACTTGTGTAACTGTGGGCTTCTCCTTCTTACCACTTTGTTCCCAGAAATAATGAGACGCTGAGACTAATTATTTACTAATAAATGCTTAGGCCAGTACATTGGCTCTGTTCTCCCACTAGCTCATATGTCAATAATTCAGTTTATTCTAGTCTAAGTTCTTCTACTGGTTAGTTTCCTCTCTGTCTGGGCGAATCTCTCAAGTATCACTATTTCCCAGAACTTCTCTCTCTGCTGGAACTCCTACCTATTTCCTGCCTCAGCTCATTGGCCAAAGGGTTTTTTATTTTATTTATTTTTAGATTTATTTATTATATATAAGTACACTGTAGCTGTCTTCAGACACACCAGAAGAGGGCGTCAGATCTCATTATGGATGGTTGTGAGCCACCATGTGGTTGCTGGGATTTGAACTCAGGACCTTCAGAAGAGCAGTCAGTGCTCTTAACTGCTGAGCCATCATCTCTCCAGCCCCAAAGGGTTTTTTATTGACAGGTGAATGCTTTTACACAGTGCAGAGATTCTCTCTACAAACTTGGGCTATATAAGACCTTCCCCTGGAAAGGAAATCATTTTAACAATAATATAGTGATATAAAACTAGTTTGGCATTATGAAAGATGTCTGTTTTTACAAGTTCCAAAATCTTTCAATCTTAGTTTGACTCAGTTGACTAGCTGAAGATTTAGCTCAGTCCCATGCTTCATCCATGTTGTATGTGACTTGGTCTTTGATTACTGAAGAACAAATTTTGTTCATAACCACATAACCTAGATTTCCTTTAAATATCTTGTCACTTTGCCTAGTTAGATAACTAAGGGCATACCTAACCAAGTATTTGACAATTCTGGAACCAAACTCTAGATTCAATTCTAACTGTAAAACAAATTTTCAGTTTCTAAAAGGGGACTTGCAGCCTCAGGATTTCTTTCATAAAAGAGAGCTATTAAACTGGGCTTATTTGATATGTTATATAAAAAACCCTGTCAAATATTGAAATATGAAACCTTTAAATTGTACTTAGAGGTGTTAATGCATATGAGTTGTAGAAAATTCCTGAAAATCTGGTACATCCAGGGATGTCATCAGTTATATTCCTGTTATACTTAAACACAGGCCATGGATAATTAGCTCCTTCAAGGAGGCTTAATTTCCTTTCACAAATGTTTACTTTGACTCTTGGAGATGAAAAGTGTCTATCAGCTGTCTCAAACTTCTTCCAGATGTTTGCATCAGACACATGCCCACATTATCTTAGAATCACCTGTCTTAGTGTTTCTATATATAAAACTGGTGGGCTCACTACCATTTCCACATAAGTCAGAACAAGAATTCATTATCAGTGGGCTGATGTTTTAATTTTTTCTTTTTAAAGATTGTATTAAAGGCAAGTTTATTGGGAAACTGCTTTCAGGTGCCCCAAAGATTTAGGCCATGGGACTCTCCATGGAGAGAGGGTGGGGGAAAGGGAGAAAGGGCTCGAGAGAAAAGACAACAGAGAGCTAAATTTTTAAAATGTCTTTAAAATCTGCTGGTTCTGAAGTTTTGATTTTTTTTTTTAAAGGAAATCTTCCCTGTCTCCAGCTTACTTTGTGAAAAGTGAAATATGTATCTTTCATCCCCCTAATTTTTTTTTTTT
>JADRCD010232658.1:8746-26496 GCA_019843815.1 Montemys delectorum
TGTGTGTGTGTGTGTGTGTGTGTGTGTGTGTGTGTGTGTGTGTATGTGACACAATAGTAACTAAGGAGGTACAGGTCATGATTTTTAAAAGGAGTATGAAAGACACACAAGACGGGAGAGGGGGAGGGGTTGAAATGATTTTAATATAATAATTAAAAATAAAATATTCAAAAAATAAAAATTAAATGCAAAAGATGAAGATACAGAAAAGTTGAAAAATCTATGTAATATTTAGTGATATTGATTTAAATCATATTACTATTCATGTCTTGAAGTAATATGCCAGTTTGTTTTGTGAGTGCTAAAAGAACTATGTCTGTGGCTTAAAAGTGCTTGATATGCACATTACACTGTTGAAATATTTCGTGGGTTATTCATTGGCTCAGCGACATGAGAACTGGAAAGGATCCCATGTTATTGTCACTGTTAAAAGGATTTGTGGCCACATCCTCATAATCAAAAGAAAGGTGAGACCTTACAATTAGATGGAAGCAGAATTTATATACTAGAGATGAGGAGATGAGTCATGAGATTAAAGCAGATGTTAGAAAGGAACAGTTTGGAAACTTGGGTGCAAACGGTTTCAGGAAACGGAGCTGATAGCAGTGGAAATAGTTAGTGGATTTGTGTTTCCACGGTAAGTGCTTGTGTTGCTCCTACATGCTTCCTGTACACTAGTTACCCACCGTGAATGTTCACCACCTTTTTCTACATTATCATTTGCTGTCATTTTCTAGGCAAGCCTAATTGTTTAGTGACTTCAAGTTTATTCTTCATCTGATAGGATCACTCTGAAGTAACACTAGAGAAGGCTAGTAATTTAATGATCCCTTCGAGAGACCCTCCATGCCATTAATCCTCCATTTAACCACCTAAACACATTTTAACCTATGGGTTTATATATTTTCTCTATTTTCCACCCCATTACTAAAAACAGTGCTCACAAAGCATCTGTGTTGTAGTCCCTTAAAAACTAACACACAGATCCTTAAAGAGAACTAGCTGAAAATTGACCACTTTAGTGGTATTCTGAGATCTGAGATCTTTCTTCTGCTTGAAGTAAGTTCAATATTGTGATTTTTGTGCCATGAGTGGTCACAGAGAGATACATAAAAGGAGACTTTTGTACAATTATGGGAAGTAAACACTGTTCTGGTTTTGGAGGGTTTGAATTTTTAGAAATTTATTTATTTATTTACTTACTTTACATCCTGACCATAGTTTTCCCTCCCTCCTCCCCTCAGTCTCTCCCTCTCATTCCTCCTTTTCTGTATCCTGAATCCCTTTCTCCTCAGAGAAGTGGGGGCCTCCTATGGATGCCAAGTAGCCTTGGCATAGCAAGTTACAGTAAGACTAGGCCCATCTTCTTCTACTGAGGAGCCTAGAAGAGGCAGCCTAGTAAGGAGAGAAGGGCCCCAAAGGAAGACAACAGAGTCAGAGATAGCCCCTGCCCATGCTGTAAGGAGTACCACATGAAAACCAAGCTACCCAACATATCTCCAGTCACATATATGCAGAGGGCTTGGGTCCCATCCATGCTCTCTTGTTGGCAGTTCAGTTTATGTGAGTCCCTATGGATCCAAAGTAGTTGATTCTCTAGGTTATTTTAGGGTGTCATTGACTTGACTGGCTGCTTCAATCCTTCCTCTCCATCTTCTACAGGATTCTCTAAGCTAAACTCAGCCTAATGTTTGACTGTGGGTCTCTACATCTGTTTCTGTCATGGCAAGGGTCTCAAGCTAGATCATTCATTGGTTGGCTATTCCCTCAATTTTTGTTCCTTCTTTACCCTTGCCCGTCTTGCAGGCAGGATATATTGTAGGCAGGATATATTGTAAGTTGAAGGTTTTGCGGCTGGGTTGGTGTTCCAATCCATCCATTGGAAGTCTTTCTTGGTTATAAGAGTCGACCAGTTCAGGCTCTATATCCCCCATTGCTAGGAGTCTTAGCTAGGGACACTCTCTTAGATTCCTAGACGTTTCCATTGCCATGGATTTCCAGCTTGTCCCAGAGATGGCCACTGTCTCAGTTGTCATTCCTAGTACTCTCTCCCTCCATCCTCACCTTACCTGATCCATCCAGTCCCCATGCCCACTGCAAGCCCCACCCTACCCATTACCCTTTCGTCCATCCACCCAGATGGAGGAAATGTCTATTCTATTTCCTCTTCTCAGTGAGATTTATGTATCCCTCTTTGAATCCTCCTTTTTACTTAGCTTCTTTAGTCCTATATATTGCAGCATGGTTATTCTTTACTTTATGGCTAATATCCACTTATAAGTAAATACATAGCATGTTTTCACTCTGGGTCTGGATTAATTAACTCAGAATTATCTTTTTCTAGTTCTATTCACTTGCCTAGAGATTCAATGGTGTCATTGTTTTTAATAGCTGAGAAGTATTCCATTGTATAAATGCACCACATTTTCTTTATCCATTCTTCAATTGAGAGACATCTAGATTGTTTCCAGTTTCAGGCTATTGTGAATAAAGATGTTATGAGCATAGCTGAACAAGTGTCCTTGTGGTGTAGAGGAACATTCTTTGTGTATATGCCCAGGAGTAGTATAGGTAGTAATATTAGAGGTGGAGCTATACATTTTTTTTTAGAGAAATCACTAAATTAATTCCCAAAATGGCTGTACACATTTTTACTCCTGCCATCAATGGAGAAGTGTTCCCCTTGCTCCACATCCTCACCAGCATTTGCTGTTGCTTGACTTTTTGGTCTTAGTGATCCTGACAGGTGTCAGATGGAATCTCAGGGTCCTTTTGATTTGCATGTTCCTGATGACTAAGGATGTTGAATATTTCTTTAATGCTTTTCAGCCATTAGAAATTCCTCTGCTGAGACTTCTGTTTAGATGGTACTCCATTTTTGAATTGAGTTATTTTGTATTTCTATATCTAGGGTTTTTAAAAAATTCTTTATATATTTTTGGATATCAGCTCTCTGTTAGATGTGGTGTTGGTGGAGATATATTCTCATTGTGTAGGATACCATTTTGTCCTTTTGATCATGTCTGCGCCTTTCAGAAACTTTTGTAAACACTATTCTTTAACTATTGATTTAGTTGACCATTTCAGGAGCAACAATCAATAATGCATGAATTGAAGGAGTCATGATTTATACTTTCCGTTTAAGAGAAAGTTCCTCCAGGACAATTAAAATAAACAAGATGAGCATTTCTTTTACGATTTTAACAAAATATTCTGTCACTCCAGCAAAAGTCCAATGCATTTAGAATGTTCTATGCCTACTCAAATTAGAATGTGTGATAACTGGGCTACAAATGATTAGATGGTAAGGGCTAAAGAAAAAGCCATAGAGTTTATACAGTAGTTGACACTATTGAAAGAGAGTTCATTTTTCATTAGCTAAAAATACTCAAAATCATCTTAAGAGTAAATGAGAAGTTGGTGTCCAGGATACTAAAGAGAATATTGAAAAATTCTTCACTATGGAAAATAATAGAATGATTGTAGGATGATCTGATCAACAAACATAATCTTTCTATTCTCAAACAACTTATCTACTTCTAAAAATGTAAACCACTGTTAATTTATCATCTGCTGCCTCATGGATTTTACTTAATAATAAAACACATGGTGTCATAGGCCACAGATGTTTAGATTGAGTTTTATTACTTTTCTTTATATAAAGCTTAAATATATTTGCTACATTTCTTCTCATTTCCTCTGTCATTTCCATAAGTAAAACTTTTCAGCATCCTCAGGCTGTGTTGCACTTGATTTGCCATTAAAAGTTTAAATGTTTGAACTATATATAAATCTCTAAGCAAATAGATTACCAGAGAGAGAGACAGAGACAGAGACAGAGACAGAGACAGAGAGCACAAAAGAAGGAACATTCAGTATCACACTACAATGTCCTGGCAGGGATGCTTATTTTTCATCAGAAATATTACTCATAAGTCTGTAATGAGAGAGAGAGAGAGAGAGAGAGAGAGAGTAAGAGAGAGACATAGATAAAGAAACAGAGGAGAGAGAGTAGGATTAAATAGAATCACTCTTGGATTACTTCTTTTGCATTTGTTTGACAGTAAGATTTCATAGACCCTGAAATATTGCAAGATATTGGCATGGCTCTTGCTTAAACTTGAAAACTTAATAATATGGCGCTATTGCTGAAGATACCATATATTTGAGTGACCATACATGGAAAAATTGGAATGTACTTGTAGTGGCTATTCCTGGTTGTCAACTTGACTACAACTGAAATGAATTACAATCCAGAATTAGAAGGTTCACATGTGGCCCTAATCCAGAGGCTGAGAGATACAAGTTTCCAACCTGAATCTTGGCATGGAGACCTTGAGGAATAGTGGCTACGAATCCCACAGGATTAACATAGAAAGCTCTATGAGTTCAAGGTCATCTGGGGTTAAAGGTGTGGTGGCACACACCTTTAACCTGGGCCACACTTTTTGCTGGAGACCTATATAAGGACATTGGAAGAAGGAAGGCGCTCTCTGCTTCGCCTGCTTGCCTTGTGGGACTGAGCAATTGCTGGATCCTTGGACTTCCATTCACAGCTGCTGCCGCGACTGTTGTTGGGAGTTGATTGTTGGGAGTTGGACTACAAACTGTAAGTCATCAATAAATCCCTTTACTACATAGAGACTAAGTTCTGTGACTCTAGAGAACCCTAACTAAGACAGTACTCATCAAAGGTATAAGTTATATAACTATATTATGGTCTCAAAAATAAAATTTCCAATGAAAAGTTGCATAGCAGTTGGAAAAATTAGTCTTAGATTTCATATGGAAACATAAAATGTTTAATATAGCTAAATAATAGTAAACAATGAAATAACTACTGGGTACCAACATCCTGAATCTCAAGTAATGCTACAGATGACAATGACATGGAAACAGTCACATTTTCCAAGGGATGGATTTTCAGTTTTTAAAGAAAATGTACACATAGCTGTTTGAAACCCACATGCCTAGTGAATACTCACTGCCTCTGAGCTGGACAGTACTTGGGCACCAAATGCAGAGAAGAAAGCTTTGTGAAGGAAGGGGAAAGCAACAGCTGGTGTGCCTAGTCACAACCATGATGAGAGAGAAATGCCTGTGGGTTCTTGGAAGAATGCCAATAAGTACGGGATGATAGGTTTCTTTTGAATGTATTTACACTCCAAATATTACATAGAAAATACTTGTATCAGAAAATAAAGTAAAATTGAAGATCCATATATAAGTTCACATTCTTAGAACCACCTGATTTTTGACAAAGAGTCCAAAAACACTGATTGGAAAAAGGGCATTAACGCTAGTATGTTATATAATACTAATGAGACTGTATTACCATTGAAGAAAAAATGACTATAGTTAAGCATACAGTATTTTAACATATAGCTTTTTGCTGTTCTTTGAGTGGCAAGAATTGTGACCAATCTGAGACTTTAGAGTTTTAGAAAGCAAGTTATACCAAGTGTCAAAGATCCTGCTAGGGGATAAGACTCTTCTATGAGAGACAAGGATTCCATGAAGCACATCCCTGCAGGAACCATGAACAACAACATATTTTTTAATCAGCTTTCCTCACTTCCAAGTCTCATGATAAGTGAAAGAAAGGAATATAGGTAAACAGCACATATGCTTTGTCTTATAACTAGACATAATACATAATATAGACTAGATTTAATACTTTGTCTTATTACTAGATGACTATATACTGTAGAAGCTCAAATATTCTATAAATTTTTACTGTTGCCTAAGAAGCTATTATGGAATTATACAACTAGAAGACATGTCAATGTTCCTACCCTCTTTACTGAAGGGAGCCAATATCTATTTCCAGGGATGTTTAATTCCTCAGAAAAATAATATCAAACCAAGACAGGCAGTGTTTCTACTTGGGAGATGTACAGAATTGAAGGAAATCTATGGACATGTTACCCAAGAGGAAACAGCAGCCCTAAATTAGAAGTGAGTACTACTGAGAATACTGACAGTAAATCTTATGCAATAGAGTGAGAGAGTAAATGTAAGACCAACCACGCCACTGCTGCTTTAAGGCCTTGTAGATTTATTTCAACAGTGGTTCAACTTGAAAAGAATTGAAGAGAGAATTGAGACTACGGAGATATAAATGAGAAATATAGGCATAAACACATAAACAAACAATGAAAACATGAAATAGTTGTAGGCAGAGCCAGCATCTAGTTATCTAAATGCTTTATGTTTTGTGTGTGTGTGTGTGTGTGTGTGTGTGTGTGTGTGTGTGTGTGTGTGTCCATGCACCCACAATTATGCATGGCACACACAGGAAGATCAAAAAATGATGTGTGGGATTTGATTCCCCCACTTCTCCATAGGATAGAACTCAGGTGGTCAGACTTAGCGGCATGTTCTCTTATTCGCTGACTCATTCACTAGCCTGCTTTTTCTCCTTTGGTAGAGTCATTCTCCACTCTGAGTATGAAACCATTTAGATAGAGTTAGAAACAAGTTAGAAACTATAAAAAGAAATCAAACTTGCCTGGTCCAAAATTTTTATTCCAAAGAGGAAAAAAGGCAATTTATTAGAGACACATAAAGTATATATATATATATATATATATATATATATATATATACTTTGGACTTCCATTCACAACTGCTGCCGACCATTGTTGGGAGTTGGACTATAGACTGTAAGTCATCAATAAATTCCTTTACTACATAGAGACTACCATAAGTTCTATGACTCTAGAGAATCCTGACTAAGACAAGGGGGTTACTTGGAAGCTGATATTTTTTCAAGGTAATATAGCTGAGGAGGAAAAGAGTTTTGGAGAGGATTGTGTCAAGAAACTGGAGCTGGGTATTTTGCAGATCACTGTGGTGGCTAGTAAATCAATACTGTAAAATACAATAAGTAAGTAGAGTGTTACAGTAAAAGCAGCTGTGGGGCCCAAGCAGAGGAGAACCAACAGGAAGTTAGTCAATGACCACAAAAGAAAAGGCAAAGGCCAAAATGCATTTCGATGGAGAGAAGGCATTGCTGAAGAAGGCACAGCTAAGGAACAGAAAGAAAAGAAAGAGGCCATCTATTTTATGAAACAAAGAGGGTTCTCTCCCCTAGAAATTGGAGTATAAGCTTAAATTCATATAGTTGTATCATTGAAAGAAAATACAGGCTTAAAGTTTGTATGAGAGAGAGAGAGAGAGAGAGAGAGAGAGAGAGAGAGTTGATGTGTGTGGATGTGTGTGGATGTATGTATGTGTGTGTGGATGTGTGTATGGTGATATGTGTATGATGATGTGATATATGTGAGAGTGTGTGTGCTAACAAATAATATATCAAGTTAGAAAGCTTTGAAAGTACTAAAATGGAAATGCTTGGTTCAATATATGGTTATAACATAGTTATTTCATTTATCACCACAAAGAATAACTTCTTTGATAGGAATAAATGATGAAGATGTAAGAGTGATTGATTGATTGATAATCGTCCATATATGGAAATATCTAATATGATATTGGCAAAATATCTTGAAATGAACTGAAGAAGGCATTCAAATTTATGTAACTAATATTTAGTCTAAGCTTCATTGTTTCTGCATAGGTTGGGTTGCAACTAAAGAGTAAATCATCTCATTAGCAAATCACTTGGAAGCATAAAGGAAAAATGTGGATGTGCTGTTTAATTGTCACATTTCAAGAACACATTTTAGCTGGCTGCTTCTAAAAAGAAATAATGGCATGGGATCGTGAAAGCATTCCACAGTAATGAGCAAGTTTAGCTTTCATTGATCACATATACAAGAATACCGACAATAGTTTTGAAAAATACATGAATAAATTTCTGAGAATAGGGGCAGAGGTATGAAACACTGGTATGAGATAGATCATTTCTAATACCATCTTCTAGGAAAAACAGATTTTTAAAAACTATAATGAAAGGGGTATGCTTTTCAGAATTGCACAGGTATAAATCATTCTCTTTGCACGAAAATCTAGACCCAGCCACATACATTCATAGGCTTAACCTGCTTGCTTATTAATGATTCATCTGTCATACATCAGTCACCATTGTGCTCCTACTCAAGTAGCCGTTAAACAGTGCGGTTCCCAACATACGAAATTCTTTCTTTTGTACTCTTTATACTAGATACCAGGTTACCCATGTTCAAAGTGAAAAGAAAGAAAAAAATCAAGTCCTTAATGCTTTAAAGTATGTGGCACTAGAATAGTTTCATAGTGCTGGGAATTGGGGAGGGACAAGGGGAACTGTCAATGTAGGAGAGGGCCAAAGATAGAACCCATCAAGTCTGTGTCTTCCCTGCTTTCTTATTGTCAGAGGTGAGTCAAGTTCCATCTGTAAGGCTCACAGTGAGATAAATTATTTTCTTTCTGACATTTGCTTCATCTAATATAGAAGAGGCAGTTTTGATATAAAAAAAAACTTCTGATCTGACAGAAAGGAAAACAATAGGCAACAAGAAGATATAGTGAAGGCTTCAAATCCTTGAAGAACATTGCATGGCTGACAAAGTCACACTTGACCCCATCACTTCCTCACTCTCGACTGTGTTCTCCCTATGGCTCCCTACATGTTCCCCACACTGTCCTCCATAGGTATTTTTTAATATATCCTAGACCTAGTGCTGGCCTTCTCCAAAAATTTCTTAGCCCACATATCCACAAGGCTGATTGTTCATCCCTTGTAATTCAGTCTCTAGGAAATCTAGTCTGTGTATTCTATTTAAAATGTGATGTCCTTTCCACCACATGTACTTGGCATTCCTCCAGACTACATTTTAAACATTGTAGAACTAAACTTTCTAATAAAATTTCTTCTTTTTTATTGCCTTCCTCAATACCCCAGAGTCTGATATTTATGAATGTGTGGGTTTTTTCATTCTGATATATTCTAAGGTTGTAAGTAATGTTGACATTAAATAAATATTTATGGAATAAATGAAAATAGTATGTTTAATATAGTTTCAGAAATGGACATATATTGATTGCTGAGGCTTCAAAGGGAATAGGAAATCACTAAAAGTTGAGATGATAGAATTGAAAAAAGATGCTAAAATGTGTGGGGGAAAAAACCAGGGAAAATACCTATACAGAGAGATTCCCTTTCATTTCATGCCAAGCAAGAGTAGTGTAAATGAATATGGTTTTCAAACCAGTACCATGGATGTTAATAGTCAGCAAAGAGCTAGACCAGAGAAGCAGTCAATAGTAAATGTGTTTACCTTCATTTGAGTAGATGTATCTTACATCAACACAAACATGAAGTTCAGAGAGCCCTAGGCCTGAGAGCATACATCTTCCTTTAGAAATGCCATGTAACTAGATTCATAAAATGATTGCAACTGCAAATATATATTGCTTCTATAAAATTCTATATAACATTTTGCTTTATATAAAAATTTCTTTTATTTCAAGATAAAGTGTTTCCAAAGATATCTGTATTTTACTTAAAGCTGAATGATAAATAAGTCAAAGGACAACTCATTAAAATTATGCTGAGCATTGTAGCCTAAGCATTTAGAGGATAAATTCATACTCTCCATTCATTTTCATTTAAAATAATGAAATTTATAGTATATTGCACGCATATGGGTTACTGTGTGATGTGACTGATTTGTCGATGTGACTCACAGGAAAGTTCAAGTTCCTACATTCAGACTCAGACTCTTTAGCTCCTGAGTCATTTCCAGGTGGCACGAGGTTAATTGTCAGAATCATTGTACACAAAATTTTTCACCTGCTGAAAATTTTAAATTATGAAAATTTCTAACTAAACTGAAGAACAAATCCATGGCTCACCTCACTGTGAAATTTTAAAAAAACAATTTTAAACTTATAGTGCCAGTTATGTTCATCATTTGACTTGTTTATAGGTTTTCTTTGAAAAGACAGGAAATACAGAATAAAAGCAAAGGTAAAAATTAAGCTTTAATAGCATAAAAAATATCCGCTTTATTTTAAAAGATTACATTGTTTTAAAAACATGAAAAAAAAATGGTCCATTAGGTGAGTAGACTTCAAGTAGTGTCATTTTTATAGCTATAGTGGATACAGGAAGGAGACACATTGGTTTTCATTTGAGTCCCTCCTTTGTGGCATATAATAATATGGTGAAGATGAGACAGGTCCTCCCTTAACAGCCAAGGCTGGCCTCCATTTGAGATCCTCTTGCTTCAGCTCTGCACCACTGTGGCAACAGCTGTGTACCACTGTACCAACAAACATTACATTACTTTAAGGCCATATTCACCAAAGTATAACTTATATAAAGCATCATTCACATTTTTAGTTTTATCAAATTTATGTCTGTG
Source organism: Montemys delectorum (assembly GCA_019843815.1). Taxonomy (NCBI): domain Eukaryota; kingdom Metazoa; phylum Chordata; class Mammalia; order Rodentia; family Muridae; genus Montemys; species Montemys delectorum. The sequence goes on from JADRCD010232658.1 coordinate 19,054, forward strand.
TGTAAGTACCTGCATGAGCATGTACCTTTGTGAATGGGGACCAGAGGAGTGCTTCCAAGTCCTCGAAGCTGAAGGAGTGGGCGTTTGCAGAATGCCCAGGCTCTGCTGCAGGTACTGGATTCTGAACTCTGGTCTCCACAGTTTCATAAAGTTACCTGCTGTCAGGATCTCTCCAGCCTCCTACCCACCCTTTCAGTTGCATAAATCTAGGACTTTTGACAATGTACTTATCTATTGTCCCTTCAATAATCAAGACATGCAATCAAGTCTCCACTTGTCATATGAGTCTATCTGTAAGCACAACATTCCACAAAGCTTCGTTAGACATATAGTTCATTCCATTTAATTCAAGACATTTTATAATTTCTTTTTTATTTGCTTCTAGATTTAAGGGTGAGTTAAATGAATGTTGTCTAATTTCCAACTATAAGTATATTTTCCAAATGTATTTTTTATTAGATATTTTCTTTATTTACGTGTCATATGATTTCTCCTTTCCCAGTTTCTCCCCAAACAAACAAACAAACAAACAAATAAAAACAACAAGAACAAATCCCTGTTGCCTCCCCCCTTCTCATGCTTGCCACCCCACCCTCTCCCACTTATTGGCCCTGGCATTCCCCTACACTGGGGCACAGAACCTTCACAGGGAGAAGGGCCTCTCCTCCCATTGATGATCAACTTTGTAATCCTCTACTATACACATGCTGCTAAAATAATCAGTCCCACCATGTATAGATCTTGGTTGGTGGTTGAATCCCTGGGAGCTCTGAGGGTACTAGTTAGTTCATATTGTTGTTCATCCCAAGGGGCTGCAAACCCTTCAGCTCCTCCAGTCCTTTCTCTAGCTCCTTCATTGGGGACCCTGTACTCAGTTCAATGGATGGCTGTGAGTCTCTACATCTGAGTTAGTCAGGTATGCTTAATTTCTAGTTTGTTTAGGCTACAGTGTGTTAGAAACAGAATACATCGTATGACTTCAGTTATTTCAAATTTGTTAATACATGCTCTATATATCAGTGTATAAACTAAACTGGGCAATACTTGATCAACACTTTAAAAACATGAGTATTATCATTAAGTGTGTCATAATTGCTCAATGGATGAAACTGGCTGGTGATATTCCTCAAACTGATGTTTCATCAGTTCATTTGGGGTGGGTCTACAGTATTGAGAAAAGAGAACTACAGATGACAAAATTAATTGTGGATTTTTCTATTTCTCATTATACTTCTATTAATTTCTCCTTCTGGCTATTGAAGTATCATTTTTCAAGACACATACATTAGGAATAGTTTGCTTATTGGTTAATTACACTCTCACTATGTAATGTTCACATTTTTCTCTGGTAGCAGTCACTGCTGGGTCTAGTTTGTCTCATATTAATATATCACTCCAGCATTACTTTTACAGGTTAGTTATTTTAATTTCTGTATTTGTGTATGCATATGCGTGTGTATATACATGCAAGCAAGCACCATGGAATGCATGTGAAGGTCGTAGGATAGCATCCTGTAGTTCTCTTCTTCTATATCATGATAGAACTCAGGTAGTCAGCTTTGACAACAGCACCTTTACTTGAAAAAACATTTCATTAACTTTTATTACAGCATCCATTTAATTACTTCGACATAGCATATCTTTCCCCCTTCTTTTATTTTTAATCTATATTTGTCTTTATATTTAAAGTGGTTTTATCTAGACAGAGTAAAGTTGCATTTAATCCAATCTGGCAATCTCTTGTCTTTTAATTAGTGCATTAAAACATTTCATAAAGTATAAATATTTATACAGTCAAATTAAAATCTACCATCTTGCTATTTGTTTTCCATCTGCTCTTCGTTCCTTTTTCTCCTTTTTTACCTAATTATAATTGAGCCAATGCAGTTATATTTCATGACCATGAACGTGTACTATATACATCTTTTTTAAAAATGTGTGAGTTGCCACAAGGTTTTCTTTGCACACAGTAAGAGTGTACTTTAAATATATTCCCTTACCTCATGTAAAGTACAAGCTTCTTTCTGCCCTGTTTCCTCTCAAGCCGTCGTTTTGCTGTGGGGATCACTGTGTTGACATCTGGCACACACCCTTAGCACACTGTCACTAGGTTTTTGTCAGATATTCAATGATCTTACACAATCAAAACTAAAGGAAATATCTCTTACATTTATTTTTGTCTTCATTATTTATAGAGGTCTTCATTTGTATGTACTTGTCGAAACCCAATTTTCATTTGGCATGTTTTTCACTTAATGGCTGAATGTTGTTTGCAAATCTGCAATAATATTCATTTATGTAAGTACAATATATTCAGTCTCTGAAATCCTATTCCACCTTCATTTTCGAAAACTATGTCTAGTATTTCTGTTTAACTCTTTGCTGTTTCTATTTTTGTCTCTTTGATACATTCTTTATCTATTCATGCCTATTCAGCATGATTTCTATAAGAAATTATAGTTTGATGATCATGAGCATTTAAAATTCCCTTTCTGATATTTTCAACATCTAGGTCACTTCCAAGCCTGGTCCTCCTAACCTCCTTTACTTTTGAGAGTGACTTCGTTTTTGTAGCTGTGCCGTGTGAATGAATGATGTGTGTGTGTGTGTGTGTGTGTGTGTGTGTGTGTGTGTGTGTGTGATTCTGGCTTTCAGAAAATGTTTATAAAGAAATATATCTGGCTCTCTGTTCACCCAAATCTAATTACCCAGTATCATCCTCAGCTCTACAGTAAAACTCTTTTGGCAGCCTTCCTTGTTCACTGTTCCCTCTCCTCTGGATCTCAGATTTTCCTCTTCTAATCACCTTTCCTCACTCTGCTTTGTCCCAGACTCCAACCCCAGCAGGCGCCTCCTGTTAATCCAAGAACTGCTTGCTTCTCCCAGGGCAACAAGAAGGCTGAAGTCAGACTCACACTTATACTGCTCCTGAGATTCAATCCCTTCAGTCTGGTTCTTAGATCTGTAACAGGAAACCCTGCTGCTCTGCAGTCTCCCTTTCCTCTCTGACCCCATGTCCAAGGGATCACAAAGATCTTCTCCCCAAACTTTCCTTCCCCTTACTCTCCCCATTATCCCAGCTTCCAACTCCAGAAGACACTCCCAGGGAACTCACGAGCCAAGCAGGCTAAGGAAACAGGCAATAGGCAGCCATTACATTTTGCAAAAATCCAGAGAGGAAACAGAAACCAACAAACAAAAGATCTATCCAACAAAGGCAAATCCAAGGATCATTACCTAGACTTATAATCAATCCAGATGCTTAGAAGCCAATGTAAAAATACATTCAATAACAGCCAGATTAATATGCCTTCATCAGAGCCCAGCTATCCTACCATAGCAGAACCTAAATATTTCAACATAGCTGAAGCACAAGAAAAAGACTTTAAAACCAACTATAGGAAGATGATAGAGGTCCTTAGAGAGGAAATTCATAAATCCCTTAGAGAAATCCAGGAAAACACAAAACAATTGGAGGAAATAAATAAATCCCTTAAAGAAAGCTAAGAAAACACAAACAGTTGAAGAAAATGAATAAAACTGGTCAAAACGTGAAAAAGGAAATAGAAGCAAAAAAACAATATAGGAAATTCTAGAAATAAAAAATGTGGAGAATCTAACAGGAACTACAGAGACAAGCTTCACCAACACACTACAAGAGGAGGAAACAAGAATCAAAGGCATTAAAGATATGATAAAATAAATGGATACATTGGTCAAAGAAAATGTTAAATCTAAATATATTCTCATTCAAAACATCCAGGAAATCTGAGACACTATGAAAAGACCAAATCTGAGAATAACAGGAATAGAGGAAGGAGAATCCCAACTCAAAGGACCAGAAAAAATTTTGAACAAAATTGTAGAATATTTTTCTAACCTAAAGATGGACATACCTATAAAAGTACAAGAAGCATATGGAATATCAAATAGTTTGTGCCAGAAAAGAACCCCCCACACACACACGGTACATAATAATCAAAACACAAAACATACAAAACAAAGAAAGAATATTAAAACTGCAAAGGGAAAAGACCAATAACATATAAAGGCAGACCTATTAAAATTATACCTGGCTTCTCAATGGAGACAATAAAGCCATAAAGGGCCTCAATACACATATTGCAGACTCTAAGAGATGACAGATGACAGCCCAGAGTACTATAACCAACAAAACTTTCCATTATCATAGATGGAGAAAATAAGATATTCCTTGATAAAGTCAAATTTAAATAATATCTATAAATACAGCTCTATAGAAGGTGCTAGAATAAAAACTCCAATTAAAGAAGGTTAACTACACCTATAAAAACAAAGGAAACAAATAATCTCACACCAGCAAAATGAAAAGAAGGGAAATATACTGCTGCTGCTGCTACTACTACTATTACTACTGCTACTTTTGGTACTAACACCACCATCAGCAGTAACTGCAACAAAATATCAGGAACTACCAATCATTACTCATTGATATCCATCAATATTAATGGTCTCAATTCTACAGTAATAAGACACAGACTAACTTCCATACTGGTCCCTGACTGCAATTCAATGATTGGCTGTAAGTATCTGCATTTCTCTCAGTCAGTTGCTGGTATAGCCTCTCCAAGTACAGCAATGCCTGGCTCCTATCTGCACACATAATATGGCCTCAGTAATAGTGTCAGGATTTGGTGTGCACATGTGGTATAGATTCCAAGTGGGGATGGTCACTGGGTAGCCTTTCTTTCAGTCTCTGCTCCATTTTTATTTATGAATTTCCTTTAGACAAGAACAATTCTGGGTTAATTTTTTTTTAATATGGGTGGGTAGCCCCCTGCCTCAAGTAGGGGCCATGTCTATCTACTGAAGGTGGTTTCTTCCAGTTTTTTTAGGTTCTTCCATTTTTAGGCATCTGGGCTAATATTAATCCCTATTGAGTGCTGGTAGCCTCTCACATCCCAGGTCTCTGAGACTTTCTAGAGGTTCTCCTGCCCCCTAAACTACCACTGCTGCATATGTTCATCCATTCCCTGACCCTCTGGGCATCCCTCCTGTCTCTCCCCAGAAATAGTTAGAAGAAAGACTGAGAAGATAAAGGGGATTGCAACCCCATAAGAACATCAATGTCAACTAACTCAGGCTCTTCAAGCTCCCAGAGACTAAGCTAAAACCCAAGGATCATACATGGGCTCATTCATGGCCCCAGGAAACATATGTAGCAGAAGACTGCCTTGTATGGCCTCAGTGGAAGAGGATGCACTTAATCCTGTGGAAACTTGATGTCTGGGGGAAAAGTGATACTGGCCAAGTACCCTTTCAGAGGTGGGGAGGAGGGATGCGTTGAAGAGCTCAGGGAGGGGGATCTGGGAAGAGGGGCAACTTTTGGAATAAATAAAATAATTTAATAAAGATTTTGCACATATGTACATACACACACAGAGAAAGAGAGAGAAAGAGAGAGAGAGAGAGAGAGAGAGAGAGAGAGAGAGAAACTAACAAAATGAATGCAAAAAAAGAGGATCCATCCTCTGCTGCATCTAAGAAACACACCTCAACATCACAAATAGACATTTCCTAAGTGTTAAGAATTGGAAAAGGATATTCTGATCAAATGGGCCAAAAAGCAAACTGGTACAGCCATTTTGTTATCTAATAAAGTAGACTATAAACCTAAACTAATTAAAAGAAACAGGGAAGGTCACTACAGTCAACAAAGGAAAAGATGGCATTTCCGTTTTTAACATCTATGCCCCAAACACAAGAGTACTCATGTTTGTAAAAGAGACACTACTTCAGTTTAAATCACATATTGACCTTCACAAACAGATAATAGAAGATTTCACTATTTCATTCTCACCAAATGGACAGATCATCTACACAAAAGCTAAACAGAAAAATACTGGAGTTAACAGACATTATAAACCAAGTGGACATAGCAGATACTTAAAGAACATTTTAACTGAACACAAAAGAATATACCTTCTTCTTTGCACCTCAAGGAACTTACTACAAAACTGACCACATTCTTGGACATAAAGCAAATCTTAACAAATACAAGGAAATTGAATTAATCCCCTGTATCCTACCTTATCACCATGAAGTCACACTTGATATTAGCAACAACAGAAACAATACAAAGCTTACAGATGCATGGAAAATGAACAACACGCTACAGGGAGAAAGAGAGAAAGAAAGAAAGAAAGAAAGAAAGAAAGAAAGAAAGAAAGAAAGAAGGAAAGAAAATAAAGATTTTCTAGAATTCAATGAAAATGAGCACACAGTTTACCTAAACTTAAAGGTCACAAGATAGGGCGGGGTGGTGGTAGTGTATGCCTTTAATCCCAGCACTTGGGAGGCAGAGGCAGGTGGATTTCTGAGTTCAAGGCCAGCCTGGTCTACAGAGTGAGTTCCAGGACAGCCAGGGATACACAGAGAAACCCTGTCTCGAAAAAACCAACAAAACAAAACAAAACAAAACAAAAGGACACAAGATAGCAAGAAAATGGGGAATAGCCTTGAACAAATTAGCACAGGAGCTGACTCTCTGAACACAGCACAACTAGTGCAGGCACTCTTGTGAAGGTTTTGTGCCCCAGTGTAGGGGAATGCCAAGGCCAATAAGTGGGAGAGGGTGAGGTGGCAGGCATGGGGAGGGGGGAGGCAAAAGGGGTTTGTTCTTGTTTTTGCTTGTTTGTTTGTTTGTTTGTTTTTTGGAGGGGAATCTGGGAAAGGAAAAATTTACATGTAAATAAAGAAAATATCTAAAAAAAAGAAATTAATAAATGGAACCTCATGAAACTGAAAAGCTTCTACAAGGCAAAGGACACATCAAATGAAACAATCAGCAGCTTATAGAATGAGAAAAGATTTTTTTATCAACTCCACATCTGATAGAAGACTACAAAATATATTTTAAAAACTCAAGAAACTAGATATCAACAAACTAAATAACCCAATTTAAAAATGGCATACAGGTCTAAACAGAGAATTCTCTATAGAGGAAATGCAAATAGTTGAAAAACACTTAAATGTCCAACATCCTTGCTATCAAGGAAATGCAAATCAAAACTACTTTGAGATTCCATCTTACTCCTGTAAGAATTGCTAAGATCAATAACACAAGTGACAGTTCATACTGGCAAGGATATGGTATAAGGGGAACACTCATCCATTGTTGATAGGAGTGAAAACTCATACAGCCAGTGTATAAATGTATCTGGCTTCTTCAGAAAGTTGGGAATTGGTACCCCAGGACCCAACTATACCACTCTAGGGCACATACCCAAAGGACACTCCATCCTACCATAAGGACACTTATTCAGCCATATTCCTGTGGCTTTATTCATAATACCCAGGTAATAGAAACAACCTAGATATCTTTCAATAGAAGAATGGATAAAGAAATTATGGTACATGTACACCATGGAGTATTACTCAGCAAATGAATGAAACTAGAAAAAA
>JADRCD010232659.1:0-41908 GCA_019843815.1 Montemys delectorum
GGACACATGTGCAAGAGAGGTCTGCCTTGTCTGGCCTCAGTGGGAGAGGATAAACTTAATGCTGCAGAGACTTGATGCACCAGGGCGGAGGGATATCCAAGATTAGGATGACATCTAGGAAGAGAAAAGGAGGGAGGGATGAATTGAGGATCGTTAGGATAGGGGGTAGGAAAGGGGATGTAAATACATACATAAATTTAAAAAAAAATTATCTTTCTAATATTGCATCCTGATCACAGTCACCCCCCTCCAGTCTCTTTCTCCAACCTCTCCTCTCCCCCAGATCATTGCCCTCTCGGGCTCCCATGAGAAAGTAGTAGACCTCCCAGGGACATCAAATAAACAGGGGATGACAAGCTACAATAGGACTAGGCACAACAAGGTTGGACAAGACAACCCAGTTGGAGGAGAAGCGTCCCACAAGAAGCCAAAAGAATCAGGGACAGCCCAGCTCTCACTGTTAGGATTTCAACAAGAACACTAAGCTACTTAGCCATAACGTATATGCAGAGGATTTAAGTCAGACCCCTACAAGTTCCCTGATTTCTGTGAGTCCCAATGAGTCCTCATCAATAGACTCTGCGGGCCGAGTTCTTGTGGTGTTTTTAAAATATATTATTATTATTATTATCATTATTATTATTATTATTATTATTATTATTATTATTATTATTATTATTATTATTATTTCAACACTTGTTAATTGTTCAATGCCTAGTTTTCTCATTTTGGAGTGCTTTCTCTCTATCTTACTATTACTAGAATTCACTAAACTTTCTCACAACAGTTATTTTCTATTCTTTGTTGAGTGGTTCATCTACTTCTACTTTTCCAATCACCCAGTGGTATTGATTCATTTAGAGACACCTTGTTTTCTTGATTATTCTTACATCTTATAGTCCTGAGCTTTGAAGAAATATATACTTAATTCCAGCATTTACAATCTGACTTGAGCCAGGAATGCCCTCCTTCAGTAAACCTATTTAGAAATGCCCATGTGCTCTTAGGCTGAGTGTTGAGCCTGGCAACAGCTGCAGCTGTTGCAACACTAGAGGGAGCACTGAGCCCAGCACCACTGTGGATTTTGAGGCATCAAAATGGAGTCCTGTAGAGGCTAAAATTTTGGCTCAATACCTCTGGTGGCACAGATCTACTTGCTCCTGGGAGTTGTCCAGAGCCCATGACTGCTATAGTTGACTGGTGGGTGATGTGAACTGGAGATTCAGGGTTATGAGTTTATGTCTGCTCTCAGTGAAGGTATGCAGGTTGAATGGTTTGGAGTCATGGGACACAAAAGTCTATGCCAGTAGTGGTATTTTGCAGTGATCCAATTTGAGGGAATCAAGAAAATGTTTTCTGATTAGTTCCCTGTCCCAAGTTGTTAAAACCATTGTGCTCTGATGCTTTAGATTAGAACTGTGACTGAGCTAATGGAATTTTTTTTTGTTTTTGTTTTTCAATACAATGTTTTTTTTACTGTTATGTAAATGAGCGTGGTTGCCATAGCTGAGTAAAGGTGTAAAGATGTAATAGCCCGTAAACGTGTAATAGTGTGAGCCATTGCTAAAATTGATGGCTCTTGGGTGAAAGATTACTAGAACTTTGTTTTTTGTTTGTTTGCTTTTGTTATTTTACTCTCTTTCCCCAAATTTTACTTTCGCTTTTTGATAGATTTCAAATTTAAAGTTATATACTACAATAGCTACAGACAAAGAGACATGCTATTTGGGAAATGCTCCATAATAATATAAAAAGGGAGAGAAGATATAAAACAAGATTCACCAAGGGTTGATAATATCGGAATACAAAAAAGAGACAAATATTCTTTTAAAATGCCAGTTTCGTTGCTTGAAATGTGGCTTGGAACGAAAGTATGAAAATCTCCCTAACATTAATCTGCATTGGGGTGACAGGCACCATCATAATAGAAGATATTTGCAAGAAATACTATTATTCCCAAGGGCATGTTGATTGCTACTTTTATTATCTCCATTTTTCAGACAAGGAAGATAGAGTCTTCCAATTTTCAGTAGAGCTAGTTTGCAATTCCTGACACTTGAGGTTCAGAGTTTTTGTGCTTAATCAGAAAGAAATCAATCGCTTAGACGATATTTTTGCTGGGAAATTTTGGCCTTCATGATTGGCTGCAATTTTCTTTCTTTTTCGTGCAGAAAATCTTCTGAGGCTCATTTGGAGGGTATAATTTCAAATCACAGACCAACCTAAGAAATGAACATGTATTAGCTACACTAGTGGTTTTTTACTCTCTGTCCCCACTATGTACAATTAAAATGTATTATTATCTAGGCAGAGAGTGATCACAGGTATTCAGTGGACTTGACTCTTAAGTTTTGAGGAAGCAGAGCTGGGCAATCATGTTATGTTGCAAGGGAAGCCCACAAAAAAAAAAAGTCAAAGGCCAAAAGAAAGACTATTTACTGGCCAATGGGTACACGGGGATTTGATGGTTGGCATACTTCAGTTAGCAAGAAGTAGAACTACTTGAGGACTTTCCTGGAACTGTGGACTAGATCTTTGTTTCCATCTTAGCAGGTGATGGACATCACATGCTAGTTTTTAAGATAAGAATGATGTCAACCCTGTTTCAGTCATGCTAAGGTCTGGGGAGGGGGATTGTTACATTATATTGACCTTTTAATTTGTGTGCGAACCAAAGAATTAATGTTATTCCTTTTATAGAGGAGAGAAGTTCTTTGCAAGGAATGAGGACTGAAAAAAAAAATCATGTTGACATTTCATTGGCTATAGTAACATTGAACAAGTTAACTGACTAGTAAGAACAAATGAGAAAGAATCACAACATATTTAAAATCTTTCCTATGCTAATGTTTCCAGATATTAGAAACAAATTGATTACACCTGTGAAATAGGAACGAAAGAAAAATGATACCCTCCAAGAGGCAGCAGGAAGAGTTTAATAAGCTGCCTGAAATCACTCAACCTACAACATATCTAAAATGTTAATTAAGCAGCCCTTTTTTCCCCTCACCTTTGCACTGCTGGCTTTAGTAAAAGCCTGTCTGCCAGCACCTCTCTCCACAGGTACCTGTAATTCTGTTTGAAGTTGGTGATCTGGGCTTGGCTCATAACATTCACAGTAGATTTACCTGAAAGATCAATAAAAGCATGTTCAAAGCTAGATTGGCTTCATAGAGCCCAGGATTTTTATTAATTCATATAAACTTCCTAAAACTTTCAGTATAAAGAAAAGAGAAAGAAACTTGAGAATATTCACATTGTAAGAATTGGTATCATGGCATCTCAGAATTGTTTGGGAGCCCAGTGAATCCCTTCACATGTCAGAATTTGTGGAAGTGCCAGTTGCTGAGTCTTTCTTAAATCTTCTAGGAGGTCTTAGACTCATCAGTCACATCAAAAAGTCTTTGGTGAATCCCAGCTTCTTTGCCCTGGATGCTGTGCAAGGTTAGTAACACTGGTTTTACCCTTTTGTGGAACGAAGCTACTGCCTCTATTGAGTATGTGTATCTTGCTGCTAAATATATTTTTAATTCTTGCAAGGAATTGAAGATAGCCAAGAATAAGGTGCATCAGTTGAAGAAGCGTGAAAGTTCTATGTGAAAAAAGAATAGAAAAAGTAAGACTGTTGTAGGTGAGAAAAAATAAAGTAATATTTCCAGATCTATCTGGTGATCTATAAAGGTAAACACTGTGTTTAGAAACCAAATGGAAGCCAAGCCACCGTGATCTGGGGGATTTAGTGATCTTAGTCTCAGTTTCTGTAACAGTGAGGAATAAAGGGAAATAATTGCAATTTCAAGGACTTCTCAATTTATAGAAAAGAGGCTATTTTGAAATCCATCCCCCATAACAAAGATCCTATATCTTAAGGTATGAGGAAACAGAAGTGGATTTGTGACATGTTCTGTGGTTTGAAGAGATTTTGTGGGAACCATCGTATTTTCACAGCAGGTCTACAACTTACACAGCACCCATAGCTCATTGGGAATGAGGCTCATGTAAGGGCAGTTGTACTCTGGCTTTTAAAAACAATTTAGATGTGTTAAAAAGATTATTGTTGGCCAAGAGTGTAAAATTAGGACCAGGAAACTAATCAACCAGCAGAGAAGCTTTGATCTCTAAAATTCTGGAATTACGGGTAATTAAAGGAGATTTAAATAGGCTAAATGGTGGGATTAAGGTAGAATTATTATGACTTTGCACACTAAAATGTTGATTTCCTTTCTGGTAACAAAGATAGCCCTTTAATAAAACTATGTTCATTTTGAATTATATAACCCACAGACTTCTAATTGGTTCCATTTTTTCTCTTTAGTAGTTTGCATATTAGTACTCAACACAGTGAAATAAACTGATGGTATAGATTTATCTACACTCTTATATTTTTACTATTCTCTTCAACAAAATACTGCCAGTACTTGGGTAAGGACAATTTTATTAGGACTTTATTTTCTGAAAACCATTTTATCATTTAAGTATACATTTTTTTTTAAAATTCTGTGGAGTCCCTGAATTAAAAAAAAAAACAAATTTATTTTGTTTGATTGCCTTTAAGCATATTTTAAATACTATAAGACCCAGGAAGTACACCCAACAGTATCATATACAATATTTACTACCAATGCTAACATGGCTACTAAGTTGACTTATTTTAATTCCCATTCTGAGTTTCCTAACATATGCATATTTTATATCTTAAAGATGTCTCATAAATTATTTATGTCTCGTGTTCATTGATGAGGAGTTAGCTATAAGTGTTGGTATTCAGGTGTTTCGAGAAGGAAGCTTTTTTGGTCTGTTCATTTAATTTATTCATCTTTTAAAATTGATGCTGTTACCCTCCTTGGAAAACAAACCCAAGTTTATTGTTTATTCATTAAGCACTTAAGAATTGCCTTAGTGTCAGGTTTTAGAAATAAAAATGTGCAACACGCTGTTTGCATTCTAAGAATATAAAGCAAGTAAAAGTGACAAATATTCACACAGACAAGTAATTATACATAGAGGAGAACTTTTAAATCTGTTCTGGGGATTCATTGACTCTGAGGCCTCAGGCACAGGAGAGAGGCTCTCTAGTAGTAAGCTCATCCAAGCCTGGATGTAGACTTTTTATAGGAAAAAAAAAAAAAAAGCTATGTTCAGAAAGTCCAATAGATATGTGATCTCAAAATAAAGACTAAGGAAAGCCCTTTTTACAGAATAATTTCAGTTGCAACCTATGGTTAATTAAGATTGATTAGTCAACCAAAGCCTGGAAAGAAAGACTGCATGGAGGTACTAAGGCAAGGAAGTTCCTGGACCTATCACATTTCCACTGAAGGATGACCAGCTTGAATAACCAAAATGCATGAGAGAGAGAGAGAGAGAGAGAGAGAGAGAGAGAGAGAGAGAGAGAGAGAGAGAGAGAGAGAGAGAGAGAGAGAGAGAGAGAGAGAGATTGAGACAAAGGTGTGTGAAGGGTTAGGCAGGGTTTCCTCAAGGTCTTAAAGGACATAGTACTAAGCTTTGATCCCACTTGGGATAGACAGCAATTTTTTTGGGGGGGGTTCTTTGAGACAGGGTTTCTCTGTGTAGCCCTGGCTGTCTTGGAACTCACTCTGTAGACCAGGCTGGCCTCGAACTCAGAAATCCACCTGCCTCTGCCTCCCAAGTGCTGAGATTAAAGGCATGAGCCACCATTGCCCGGCAGCAATTCTTTTAAGATTCTGAAGAAATGGATACAACTTCTTTGGTGGTTACAGGAAATGCATCAACATACTTCATATGGGTTAGGTAGACCTGATATGAGGCTAGAAGGATTCCATATGGAAATGAGTGATTTAAACCGAGGTAATGGTGGAGAGTATAAGACGAGAGCATAAGGCCTAGGATTTATTTGGAATATTAAATTGATAACATTTCAGAGTTGTGAATTTGTAAATTAGGGGACGAATTTAAGTATGCTTCCTGGGTACCTGGTTTGAGTGACAAGGAGTGCTATAGAATGAAAGCTGGAGATCTTTAGGGGGGAAAAGATATATAATCCAGATTTCATGGTATCATATCCGAGAAGCAAGAGAGACTTCTAAGTGGCTACATTAATTAAAATCTAGATTTTGGGGTTTCTGGTAGTCAATTAGTAACTTAGGTGAAAGATGGGTCAAATCATTACTTGTATATAATTCTATGGTTAGAAAGTTGTATTATACCCTATGTATGACATATATATTCATATCCCTATCGATATCCACATATACATAAATTATTCATACCAAACATGTTAAGTCAAATTGTCTTGCTTTTTGAAGGAAAAATTTTCAACAAAGATTGTTGTTGGAAACATTTGAGTGAGAATAGCTAAGAAGTATATCAAGGAAGATGGATCAGTCTTTCTTGATAGCCCAGTGTCTTCTTTTAGTATATATCGAAAAGACACAGTGTGCTTAGAAACTAGAGTTTTGGCTTTTTAAATGTAATTAATTAATTTATTTTATTGAAAATAGATTCTTCTCTCTTATAATACATCTGGACCACAGTTTTCCTTCCCTCCTCTCCTCTCAGTTCCCTTCAACTTCCCCTCTACCCCAGATCTACTGACCCTACACTCCCATAAGAAAAGAGCCAGTCTCCAAGAAACAGCAACAAAACACAACAAAGCAAGATAAAATAAGACAAGACAATCACTCTCACATCTTGAATCTGGGCAAGGCAATTCACCTAGATTTCCAAGGACCAAAAAAGGAATACAGTTACAGAATAATTATCTACAAATCATGCATAGTGAGGTTAGCTTTTTTTAATTATTTATTTTTTTATTATCAGATATTTTCTTTTTTATATTTTTATTAGATGTTTTCTTATTTACAATATCTCCTTTCCCAGGTTCCCCTTCAAAAAAATTAAAAATTAAAAAAAGAAAAGAAAAGCAAAATAAAATAAGAGAAAAAAAATTAAAAAATCAAAAACTAAAACAATCCCCTGTTCAAATTTTATCTCCTTTCCTCATTTCCTCTCAGAAAACCCCCTATCCCATTCCCACTACCCCTGCTCACTAACCCACCCACTCCTGCTTCCCTGTCCTGGCATGACACTGAGGCATGGAGCCTTCACAGGACAAAGGGCCTCTCCTCTCATTGATGTGCCACAAGGCTATCCTCTGCTACATATGCGGCTGGAGCCTTGAGTCCCTCCATGTGTACTCTTTGGTCTGTGGTTTAGTCCCTGGGAGCTCTGGGCATACTGGCTGGTTTATATTGTTGTTCCTCCTATGGGGCTTCAAATCTCTTAAGTTCCTTGGGTCCTTCTCTACCGATTCCATTGGGGACCCTGTGCTGAGTCCAATAGATGACTGTGAGCATCCACCTCTGTATTTTTCAGACACTGGCAGAGCCTCTCAGGCAACAGCTATATCAGGATTCTGTCAGCAAGCACTTGTTGGAATCCACAATAATGTCTGGATTTGGTAACTATATATGGGATGGATCCCCAGGTGGGACAGTCACTGGATGGTCTTTCCTTCAGATTCTGCTGCACACTTTGTATCTGTACCTCCTCCCATGGGTATTTTAATCCCCCTTCTAAGAAGGACCAAAGTATTCACACTGTGTTCCTTCTTCTTTAGCTTCATGTGGTCTGTGAATTATATCTTGGGTATTCCAAACTTCTGGGCTAATATCCACTTATCAGTGAGTGCATACCATGTGTGTTCTTTTGTTTTTGGGTTACTCTACTCAGGATGATATTTTCCAATTTCATCCATTTGCCCAAGAACTTCATGAATTCCTCATTTTTAATAGTTGAGTAGTACTCCATTGTGTAAATACACCACATTTTCTGTATCCATTCCTCTGTTGAGGGACATCTGAGTTCTTTCCAGCTTCTGGCTATTATAAATAAGGCTGCTATGAACATAGTGGAGCATGTGTCCTTACTACATGTTTGAGCATCTTCTGGGTATATGCCCAGGAGTGGTATAGCTGGGTCCTCAGGTAGTACTATGTCCACTTTTTTGAGAAACCACCAAATTGATTTACAGAGGGATTGTACCAGCTTTCAGTCCCACCAGCAATGGAAGAGTGTTCCTCTTTCTTCACGTCCTTGCCAGCATCTGCTGTCACCTGAGTTTTTGATCTTAGACTTTCTGACTGGTGTGAGGTGGAATCTCAGGATTGTTTTGATTTGAATTTCCCTGATGACTAAGAATGGTGAATATTTCTTTAGGTGCTTCTCAGCCATTCAGTATTCCTAAGTTGAGAATTCCTTGTTTAGCTCTGTACCCCATTTTTAAATTGGATTATTTGGGGTTTTTTTGAAGGTTAACTTCTTGAGCTCTTTGTATATATTGGATATTATCCCTCTATCAGATGTAGGGTTGGTAAAGATCTATTCCCAAACTGTTGGTTGCTATTTTGTCCTATTGACAGTGTCCTTTGCCTTACAGAAGCTTTGCAATTTCATGAAGTCTCATTTGTCCATTCTTGATCTTAGAGCATAAGCTATTGGTGTTCTGTTCAAGAACTTCTCCCCTGTGCCCATGTCCTCTAGGCTTTCCCCCTTCCTTTTCTCTTAGTTTCATTGTATCAGTTTTTATGTGGAGGTCCTTGATCCACATGGACTTGAACTTTGTACAAGGAGATAGGAATGGATCAATTTGCATTCTTCTACATGCTAACTGCTAGTTGAGCCAGCACCATCTGTCTTTTTATCCACTGGATGGTTTTAGCTCCTTTGTCAAAGATCAAGTGACCATAGGTTTGTGGGTTCATTTCTGGGTCTTAAATTCTATTCCATTGATCTACCTGCCTGTCATTTTTTATCACTGCCATGCAATTTTTATCACAATTGCTCTGTAGTACAGCTTAAGGTCTGGGATGATGATTCCACCAGAAGTTCTTTATTGTTGAGAATAGTTTTCACTATCCTGATTTTTTTTTTGTTCCAGATAAATTTGCAAATTGCTCTTTCTAAGTCTGTGAAGAATTGAGTTGCAATTTTTTTGATGGGGATTGCATTGACTTTATAGATTGCTTTTGGCAAGATGGCCATTTTTACTATATTAATCGAACGAATCCATGAACATGTGAGATCTTTCCATCTTCTGAGGTCTTCTTCGATTTTTTTCTTCAGAGACTTGAATTTCTTGTCATTCAGATTTTTCACTTGCTTAGTGTCACACCAAAATATTTTATATTATTTGTGATTATTGTGAAAGGTGTTGTTTCTCTAATTTCTTTCTCAGCCTGTTTACCATTTGAGTAGAGGAAGGCTACTGATTTGTTTGAGTTAATTTTATATCCAATCACTTTGCTGAAGCATTTTTTATCAGGTTTAGGAGTTTTCTGGTGGAATTTTTGGGGTCACTTAAGTATACTATCATATTATATGCAAATGAAATTTTTTACTTTTTCCTTTCCAATTTATACTCCTTTGACTTTCTTTTGTTTTCTAATTGCTTTGGCTAGGACTTTGAGTACTGTATTGAATAGGTGGTCAGCCTTGTCTACTTCCTGATTTTAGTGGGATTGCTTCAAGTTTGTCTCCATTTAGTTTGATGCTATCTACTGGTTTGCTATATATTGGTTTTACTATGTTTAGGTATGAGCCTTGAATCCCTAATCTTTTCAAGACTTTTATCATGAAGGGGTGTTGGATTTTGTCAAATGCTTTCTCAGCATCTAATAAAATGATCATGTGGTTTTTTTTCTTTGAGTTTGTTTATATAGTGAATTATGTTGATGGATTTCCATATATTGTACCATCCTTGCATCCCTGGGATGAAAGCTACTTGATCATGATGGATGATCATTTTGATGTGTTCTTGAATTCAGTTTGCAAGAATTTTATTGAGTATTTTTGCATTGATATTCATAAGGGAAATTGGTCTGAAGTTCTCTTTCTTTGTTGGGTCCTTGTGTGGTTTAGGTTTCAGAGTAATTGTGGCTTCATAGAATGAGTTGGTTAGAGTTCCTTCTGTTTCTATTTTGTGAAATTATTTGAAGAATGTGTTAGGTCAACTTTAAAGGTTTGAGAGAACTCTGCACTAAACCCATCAGGTCCTTGGTTTTATTTATTTATTTATTTATTTATTTATTTATTTATTTACTTGTTAGCAGACTATTAATGACTGCTTCTATTCCTTTAGAGGTTATGGGACAGTTTAGATCATTTGTGAGGTTAGCTTTTAATAAATGATTTTTTTTTTCTATTTTCTCAGAGGCTTATTTTTGGAAAGTCTTGAAAAGGATTCTAAACTTTAAGCTTCTCTTGAAGGGTGGTGTGCTATGCAGTGGACACTGGACAACACTAGATATGATGTAAAGCCTCCTATATATTTGCATTCTCCTTTCAAATCTTTAAAGGGATGCGATGATGTAACCTAAAATCTGCAATATGCTCTGGTGGGGCAGGAGGTATGGATGACACATGGACGCAGATCATTCCCGCATGAGTAAAGCATCTCCAGAAGATGTTTTGGGAAGAGCATTTATTGAATAAGTTATTTTCTCCCCTCTGGGATCTCTCCAACTGAACGGGGAATGAAGATGAGAATATTTACAGTTGAAATAAATTTATTTTGTGTTTTTACTTATGTATCAAGCATGAATTGTTCCAACAGTATCATTTTTTGAAGCCTTGTTCTCCAGCTGGTGAAACTATTTTGGGGAGGAGGTGGGTAGCTGCAGGTGGGTCCTACTTGGAGCAAGTAGGCTATTGAAGATTCAATGGAAACATATATGTTGCTCCAGTTTTTATAAATCATTATCTCTCTCAGCTTCCTGTTTAGCATGAGGTCAGTAGCTTTTTTTTCTCACTTTCTCACTATCGATGATCAGTTAATTCCCACCACAATGGAGGGAACAAACTACAGTCTGTAACCTCTAAGCTTGGACCCCAAATTAATCTGTCTTTCACAAATATGCTACATTCAGGAGTTTATGGTGTCAGCAAACTATCTGAACATGTCAGACAGAACTGATGTCATTGTAGCATTATGAAGTTTTGTGATTTTTTTCTTTTTTTACTTGATTATTTTATCTACATGTCTGCAGATGGGATGGATCTCAAGGTGGGGCTGTCTCTGGATGGCCTTTCCTTGAGTCTCTGTTCCATTTTTTTTTTTTTTTGTCCCTGTATTTCCTTTGGACAGGAACAATTATGGGTTAAAATTTTTGAGATGGGTGAGTGGTCCCTTCCTTCAACTGGGGCCATGCCCATCTACTGGAGATGGTCTCTTCAGGATCTATCTCCCCACTGTTGGGTATTTCCACGCTAGTGTCACCCCCATTGGGTCCCAAGGGGTTTCTCACATTCTTGGCATCTGGGACTTTCTAGTGGTTCCTTCCATAACCTATGTGCCACTACTGCACATTTCTAATTATTCTTCTGACCCCTTGAACTTCTCTCCAGTCCCTTCCCATACCTGAAACTGTCCCCCTTTTTCCTTCCATTCCTCTCTCCCATACTTTGCTCTTCCTTCTTGTTAAGCTTCATATGGTCTGTAAGTTCTGTCATGGATATTTTGAGTTTTTGGGCTAAGATCCACTTATGTAGTGAGTACATGTATGTACATTTTGGTCTGGGTTACCTCACTCAGGATGGTTTTCTAGTTCCATCCATTAGCCTGCAAAATTTGTGAAGTTGTCATTTTTAATAGCTGAGTAGTATTTCATTGTATGAATGAAGAGCATTTTCGGTATCCATTCTTCCATTGAGGGACATCTGGGTTGTTTCCAGCTTCTGGTTATTATAAATAAGGCTTCTATAAACATAGTGGAACATGTTTCCTTGTTATTGGTTGGAGCAGCTTTGTGGTATATGCCCAGTAGTGGTATAGCTGAGTCTTCAGGTAGAACTATTTCCAATTTTATGAGGCACTACCAGATTGGTTTGTAAATTGGTTGTACCAACTTGCAATCCCACCAGCAATGGAGGAGTGTTCCTCTTTCTTCACATCCTCACCAGCATCTGCTGTCACCTGAGTTTTTGATCTTAGCTGTTCCGACTGGTGTGAAGTAGAATCTCAGCTTTGTTTTGATTTTTATTTCCCTAATGATTAAGGTTGTTGAACATTTCTTTAGATGGTTCTCAGCCATTCAAGATTCCTCAGTTGAGAATTCTCTGTTTAGCTCTGAACCCCATTTTTAAATTGGGTTATTTGGTATTTTGGAAGTTAACTTCTTGAGTTCTTTATATACTTTGGACATTAGCCCTCTATGAGATGTGAGGTTTAGTGGGACATTTTTTTCCCAATCAGTGGGATGCCAACTTGTCTGATTGACTGTCTTTTGCCATACAGAAGCTTTTCAGTTTCATGAGGTCCCATTTATCAGTTGTTGATCTTAGAGCCTGAGCCACTGGTGTTCTGTTTAGGAAATTTCTCCCAGTGCTGTTGTATTCAAGGCTCCTTGCTACATTCTCTTCTATTAAAAGCATTATATCTGGTTTTATGTTCAATCCTTGATCGACTTGGACTTGAGCTTTGTGCAAGGTGATAAATATGGATCTATTTTCATTTTCCTTCATACAGACTTCCAGTAGACAAGCATCATTTATTGAAGATGTTTTCTTTTTTCCATTGTATGTTTTTAGATTCTTTGTCGAAGATCAAATTTCCTAAATTTGTGGAATAAATTTTCGATCTTCAATTCTATTCCATTCATTGATCTACCTGTCTGTCTCTGTACCAGTATCATGTGGTTTTTATCACTATTGTACTATAGTACAACTTGAGGTCAGGGATGTGGATTCCCCCAGATGTTCTTTTATTGTTAACAATTATTTGTGCTGTTCTGTTTTTTTTTTTCATATGAACTTGAGAATTGCTCTTTCTGTGTCTGTGAAGAACTGTTTTGGAATCTTGCTGGAGATTGTGTTTACTCTGTAGATTGCTTTTGGTAAGAGGACCATTTTTACTATGATAATCCTGCCATTCCATGAATATGAGAGATGTTTCCATCTTCTGAGGTCTTCCTTCATTTCATTTTACCGGTAGTTGAAATTTTATTGTGTAGATTTTTCACTTGCTTGGTAAGAGTTACACCAAGATATTTTATACTATTTGTAGCTATTATGAAGGGTGATGTTTCCTTAATTTTTTTCAGCCTGTTTATCATTTGTACAAAGGAAGGCTACTGATTTGTTTGAGTTAATTTTCTATCCAGTTACTTTGCTGAAGTTGTTTTTCAGCTGTAGAAGTTCTCTGGTTGATTATTTGAGGTCTCTTATGTATACTATCATTTCATCTGCAAGTAGTGATACTTTGACTTATTCTTTTCCAATTTGTATTCCCTTGCTCTCATTTTGTTGTCTTGTTGCTCTAGCAAGAAATTTGAGTACTATATTGAATAGGTAGGGAAAGAGTGGCCAGCTTCTTCTTATCCCTGATTTTAGTGGGATTGCTTCAAGTATCTCTCCATTTAATTTGATATTAGCTGATGGTTTGCTGTATATTGCTTTTATTATGTTTAGGTAAGGGCCTTGAATTCTTGATCTTTCCATGATTTTTAATGTGAAGGGATGTTGTATTTTGTCAAGTGCCTTTTTAGCATCTAATAAGATGATCATGTGATTTTTTTTTCTTTTGGTTGTTTATATAGTGGATTACAATAATGGATTTTCATTTATTGAACCATCCTTGCACCCCTAGGAGGAAGCCTACTTGATCATGGTGAATGATGGCTTTGATGTATTCTTGGATTCACTTAGCCAGAGTTTTATTGAGTATTTTTGCATCTATATTCATTAGTGAAATTGGTTGGAAGTATTCTTTCTTTGTTGGGTCTTTGTGTGGTTTAGGTATCAGAATAACTATGGTTACAGAGAATGAATTAGGCCATGTTCCTTCTATTTCTACTGTACAGAATATTTTGAGGAGTGTTGGTATTATCTCTTCTTTGAGGGACTGTTAAAATTCTGTTCTAACATTATCTGCCCTTGGGGCTTTTTTGTTTTGTTTTTTGTTTTTTGTTTTTGGCTTTTTTTTTTTTTTTTGGTTGGGAAGTTTTTAATGACTTTTATTTCCTTAGGGGATCAAAGACTGTTTGATAGTTTACTTGCTCTTGATTAAATTTTGGTATGTGGTATCTATCTAAAAAGTCATCCACTTCATCTAGGTTTTCCAGTTTCATTGAGTAAAGGCTTTTGTAGTAGGGTCTGTTGATTTTTAAAATTTCCTCAGTTTCTGTTGTTATACTTCCCTTTTCAATTTTGATTCTGGTAATTTGGATATTGTCTCTGTGTCCTTTAGTTAGTTTGGCTAAGGGTTTATCTATCTTGATATTCTCAAAGAAACAGCATTTGGTTTTGTTGATTCTTGGTATTGTTCTCTTTGTTTCTAATTTGTTGATTGCTGCCCTGAGTTTGATTATTTTCTGCTGTTTACTCCTCATAGATGTGTTTGCTTCTTTTTGTTCTAGGACTTTCAGGTGTGCTGTTAAGTTGCTCTGGTAAGATCTCTCCAGTTTCTTTACAAGGGCACTTAGTGCTATGCATTTTCTCTTAGTACTGCTTTCACTGTGCCCCATATGTTTAGGTATGTGGTGTCTTCATTTTCATTGAATTCTAGAAATTCTTTAATTTCTTTCTTTATTACCTTTCTGACCAAGTTATCATTGAGTAGAGAGTTGTTCAGTTTCCATTGATATGTGGGCTTTCTGTTTTTTTTTTTTTTAATTGTTATTGAAGTTATTGCCTTAGTCCATGGTGATCTGATAGGATGCATGAGAAAATTTCAATCTTCTTGTATCTGTTGAGGTATGTTTTATAACTGATTATATGACCAATTTTGGAGAAGGTGTCTTGAGATGCTGAGAAGAAGGTATATTCTTTTGTTTTAGGGTGAAATATTCTGTATATATCTGTCAAATCCATTTGACTCATAACTTCTATTACCTTCACTATGTCTGTTAAGTTTCTGTTTCTATGATCTGTTCATTATTGATAGTGGGGTGGTGAAGTCTCCCATTATTATCGTGTGAGGTTCAACGTATATATTGAGCTTTAGTAAAGTTTCTTTTAATGAACGTATGTGCTCTTGCATTTGGGACATAGATGTTCAGAATTGAGATTTAATCTTGGTGGATGTCTCTTTTGACAACTTTTGGTTGAAAGCCTATTTTATTGGATATTAGAATGGCAACTCCTGCTTGTTTCTTGGAGGCATTTGCTTGGGAAAATTTTTTCTAGACTTTTACTCTGTGGTACTGTCTGTCTTTGTGGTTGAGGTGTATTTCTTGGGTGCAGCAAAATTCAAGATCCTGCTTGTGTATCCAGTCTATTAGCCTATGTCTTTTTATTGGTAAATTGAGTCCATTGATGTTGAGAGATATTAGAGACATATTATTGTTAGTCCTGTTATGTTTGTTGTTGGAGGTGGAATTATATGTGTGTGATTCTTCCCTGCTGTAAGATGATTCATTTTTTGTTTTTTTCTTTGATGTAGATACTCTCCTTGTATTGGATGTTTCCTTCTAGAATCCTCTGCATAGCTATATTAAGAGATATTTATTGTTTAAATTTTGTTTTGTCAAGGAATATCTTGGGGTTTCCATCTATAATGATTGAGAGTTTTGTTGAATGTAGTAGCCTGGGCTGACATTTGTGTTATCTCATGGTCTGCATGACATCTTCTTGCTTTTA
Source organism: Montemys delectorum (assembly GCA_019843815.1). Classification (NCBI taxonomy): domain Eukaryota; kingdom Metazoa; phylum Chordata; class Mammalia; order Rodentia; family Muridae; genus Montemys; species Montemys delectorum. The sequence continues at coordinate 15,616 of JADRCD010232659.1, forward strand.
GCGTCTCTGTTAAAAAGTCTGTTGTAATTCTGGTAGGTTTGCCTTTATATGTTACTTAGCCTTTCCCCCTTACAGCTTTTAGTATTTTTTGGTTTTTGTTCTGTACATTTAGTATTTTGATTATTATCTGACAGGAGGTTTTTCTTTTCTAGTCCGATCTATTTGGTGTTCTGTTGGCTTCATATACTTTTATGGCCATCTCTTTTTTAGGTTGAGGAAATTTTCTTCTATGATTTTTGAGGAAGATGTTTTCTGGCTCTTTGATCGGAGAATCTTTGCTCTGTTCTCTTCCTATTATTCTTAGATTTGGTCTTTTCATTGTGTCCTGGATTTCCTGGATGTGTTGGGTTAGGAGTTTTTTTATGCTTTGTGTTTTATTTGACTGTTGTGTCAATATCCTCTATGCCTGAGGTTCTCTCTTCTATCTCTTGCATTCTGTTACTGATGCTTACATCTGTAGTTCCTGACGTGTTTCCTAGGTTTTCCATTTCCAGGGTTGCCTCTATTTGTCTTTCTGGGTCTGGGTTATTTTACTTAAACTGATTGTTTTTATCACTATCAACTTACATGTGAATTTCTTAATTTCATTTTTCTTTTCATCTAGATAATATACCACATTTCTGCTATCAATTCATCAGGTAACATAAATGTAAGCCACTTTCTGGCTATCATGATTAGAATAGCAATGTGAACATAGACAAGCAGGTATCTCACGGAGGGTGATCGTCTTTTGGCATATGTCGCTTTCATTGAAGGAGAAGAAGGAATTGTCTTATCCTTTACCTTCTCCTAATTTCTGCATTGTGGTGGATGGAGATTTTCTGCTATGTCATTTCCTCACTTTTATCTTAATGGGTTTATGTTTCTTTTTATTAAGACTACAGTTCTAACCAGGCGATGGTGGCACATGCCTTTAATCCCAGCACTTGAGAGGCAGAGGCAGGTGAATTTCTGAGTTCGAGACCAGCCTGGTCTACAGAGTGACAGCCAGGACTATACAGAGAAAGCCTGCCTCAAAAAAAACAAAACAAAAACAAAAACAAACAAATAAAAAGACTACAGTTCTATAACTTTGATCAAGATACATAAGCTACAAAACAGATAAAACTATATTTATGTTATTTTATTAGGCCCTACTTTAATTTTATTCCATTTGTCCTCATTAAACAAAGTTTTGTCCCCATAGGTATTTTAGAATTAGATTGGCTCTCAGCCTATAAATGTTAAAGCTTATTTTAAACTTGCAAAGCATGTTTTCCCAGCCTCTACATTACCAGCATCATCTTCTTGAAGCTGGGTATGGGGGTACCTACAGCCTCAGCTCTCAAGAAGCTAAGGCAGGCAGATGATGACTTTGATGGTAGTCTGGGCTTCATAGTGAGTTCCAGACCACGCTGGACTATATATGGATATCCTGCCTAAAACACTAGCAAAAGCAGTCTTGTGTAATTGTTATGCATTTTATGAACAACTCAAGGATAATGATTGTATTTGAGTATTTGAGAAATTTGGGTACTTCTTAATGTCATATGGTTGTGCATGTGTAAAGATATGTATGTATTCTATACACAAGAATAGGTTTATGCATACATATGATATACTTTTATATATACTACATAATTTTATATCAGTACTCTTTATTTCAGCTAGGACTACATAAAGCTAGCACTTCTAAGTATGTCTGTGATATACAAATGCTATTCTTATTCCTGAACCCTTCAGATTTTTGCATTTTTACTTGCATACACTTTTTGTTGCTATTTTATAGAAGGAAGCAAAAGATAGGCATGGAGAGGTGGCAGGAACATCCTTACCATTCTTAGAAGCCTGTATTTTCTAACATGCTGCCATTGTATTTCTCTAGTTCCCCTTCACATCCTCTGCCACGATGCACATAGAGACAAATCCAGATACTTGAACTACACTGTCAAGTTATGGTCCTATAGGAAACATTTCAGTCTTGACAGTTGTACTGCTTTGATTTTAAGGGACAGCTCTTATGATTTCAGGGTTGTTTTCTAGATTTACATCTGAAATTATTTCCAACTTCTTCCATTCCTCTGAACATTGCCATTTTTAATGCAGTTTTATCATTGCTCAAATCAGGTTTTTCCCCATTTCCAATTTTCAGTTGAGATCAGGATCACAGACATTTTATGATTTTTTTCCAGTATTAAAGGGGAAAATCCTACTTTATAACTAAGCCATTCAGCATTCAGGCTGCTTTCTTTCCTTTATTGTTGCCCTATTCATGGTATGTTCATTTTACTAATTAAACATCAATTTTTAAAGTATTTAATTTTTGCAAAAGTCATTTTGTAAAAGTAGACAACAAATTTATTGGGAATTTATAGATGTCAAAAGTGCTCTTCTAATAGAACTGGATGATATGCTGCCCATAGAATCAAAATAGTCGTATCATTACGGTGGTTTTACTTGACTATAACTTGATTTCAACTAGATATGTTCTTTGGTAATATATGTTTTATAAATCTCAAAAGCCCCACTTACTGACAAGATTTTTACACATTATCTCAATTCTCAGCCATGTGATCCAGAAAAGCAAAGAAAGGACAGGACTCTGTTGAGTGTCAGTTGTACGTAGAATGGATAGATATTAACACTAAGTCTCAGTTGGTATTGAAGAATGTCACAAGCTAACTCTTGCTCAACAGGTAAAATATGGCCCTTTGGTGCGTGGAAATATACTTTCAGCATTAGTCTAGTATTTGAAACTATTTTGATAATTATTGTTATAGACATGGCACATATCTGGAATAAAAACCACTTCAATAGGTACAAAATACCCTTTGGTATAAAATATCTTTATTTCACTGTTCACATATGGTGGATACTCCCTAATTATAATTCTTAGAAAAGGAACTGAATAAGTACCCAAATTGGATTTAAATTTATTATCTGTGACATAAAATTATAATTAGCATCTTAATTTGTTACTTCAAGGCAATGACATTACTACCTGCCCTAAATAGTTTATGGCAACATCATTAAGATGAAACAAATTTACATCTCATGTGTTTTCCTTGATCTTTGGAAAATTATCTTTTGGAAAAGCCCATTTCAAAGAGTAGGTTCTCCTCAATTTTTAACGGAGTTCTCTTCCAATAACATTTTTGTTAAGTTGAAGCTGCTGAAAGAAGAAAATAAATGTCATATGTCACAGCTGAGCTTGGGCTATCTTAAATAGACTCCAACATGCCTAAGTTTATGGTTGAACAAAACCATAAAGTCTGGGGACTATGCTATATTAAAGTATTATATGTCTATTGGTAAAATCCTTCACAGGGGAAGACATAAATAATATCTACTCCTCTACCAAAGGTCCCATGACAAAATCAAGCATGATTTCACCATACTTTATTTCAGAGAGCTAATGAGTTTATTGAGCTTCTTTAGAGAGCACAGATGAGGTGTTATTTACAGAAGTGTGGATGCTTTTCTCTCCAAAGCCCGCATCCAGACAGTATAGACTCAAAAGAGATGAACACTTCCCTAACACTGCACTGATGGAGCTTCACAGCACCTCCAGTTTTCCTTCTGTACTTTATCCACTCATCCAGGCTGCTTGCAATTAGAGCAGAGTTTCATACAACAGTTGGTAGAAAAGGAGTGGCTGTATACTCAAGTGAGGGTCTTGTGATATTTCCTACCCCTAAGAAGGTTGCTGTTTGGCTTGGAGGATGGTCACACACATCAATATCTTATGCAGTATAGTGAATATTTATATTCCAAACTATTGAAATACATTATACTGTAGGATGTTGATACAATCATCATGTGGTGAATTAGGAGCTGAAGTGGGTTGTTACACTGGAGTTACACTTCATATTTCTAGTCCAGTACTGTTTTTTTTCTGGAATTCGTGTTGCTTTTATACCATCAAATAGGCTTAAAAAAGAAAGAAAAATTATCAAGACCATTAAAAATTGGCAACTATTTGAATAAGAAACAGAATGGGGCTTAGTACTGATTACATGGGCATGTGTGTGTGAAAGCCATTCAAGGTGATTTGATTTTGTTTTGAGTGGGCAAGCCTCAAAACCAAGGTCTTCCTGTCTCCTCCTACTTAGTACTGAATTACAGGTGTAGTCTACCATACTTGGCTCATTAATGTTGAAATTCCTTATTATATACTTGGGATGAAAATTCTCTGTGCTCTTTGTCATACTGTGCTTCCTTCCTTCCTTCCTTACTTTATTTATTTATTTATTTCCAATTCTAAACCCGAGTTTGTTAAAACAAACAAACAACCAAACAAGCAAAATGTGCATAAGATATGAAGATATTTACCGTTTGTTCCAGAGTGATGTTTTGATACATCATGCAGAAAAATAAGACTAAATTTGTTGGGACTCACAAAATTTTGTGTTTTTCCCCTTCTTCACAAATGTTAATGAAACTTTCAAAATTGTCACTTTTCTAAGATAAAAATTGATGGTTTTAATGCCATTTTATTCCAGTCCTTGTTTTTTGACTGTCTCAGTATTTGTTAAGCTGAAGTATCTGTCAGCAAATAATCTTCAGTCGTGCATCTTGCTCTCTCTTTTTAATGTTTTGAAAATTTTGACTCTGATGGAAAAATACTGATTAACTATTCCAAAACTATTTTGATCACATTCCAAGACCCAAGTGGTGCATGAATAAACTCTTACGTTTTCTATTTTAAAAATAATTGGATCTTTCTAATCCTAGGTGTCCATATCCCATGTGTTAGCTGGCACAGAACTAAGTAAATAACCCTTTTTGTATTTGCATTTTAATTTCCCTTTAACGGTTTGCAATCTATGTTTTCATACAGAGAATATTCCTGCATGATAAATAGATGTCACTTGAGCTGTCATTTCAAAGATCTATGATAAGAGTCTGAAAGTCTAGAGACCATGTTTAAAGTCACAAATTTAGTCAGATTTTTTGAAACAATCTTAAACTGTTTTCCTGAAGATGGAAGTGTGTATAGCCTCTTAATTGGTAATCACATCTTGTGACAAGCTGCTTATTAGTATGAACTGCATATATGCGACAGTTTAGCATTTACAAGATCATCTTAAATTATATACAGTTTATAAAACTAGATTGGTTCACTTGGCTATGTGTACATACTTATTACAGACATAAGATATTTCATAGACAAGGTCTATCAATATAGAAAGATATGTTCCAAATATATGTCAATCTTGTATGAGATGTGAGAGACATTTTATGAAGTACAAAAAGCACATGAAATAACCAAACTAAAAGAGAGACATTTATTTGTAATTAATGTTCTAGTTAATTGTGTTCCTAGTGCAGTGTTTTGTTATCACATACATTTTTTAAAGATTATATTATTTCTGTTCCTTGCTGAAGTTTCCTTTGCAATGGGAAATATTTTAAACTAAAGACTTCCCATCTGCCCTGCCAAGGTGAATTTTTTCCTCACAGCCCTGACTTGCAGTGGAAGTTGATGTGAGAGTTTGTCATGGTTGTTTTGACAGTCTGGCCATCCTCATTCAGGGATGCGATCCCTATGGTTTGTCAATTATCCTCCTAACCCTACAGCAAGAGCAACACTCAAGGCACTGAACTGTCAACTGGTAACCAAGAAATAATGTCAGGATCCAGAAAGGCAGGAATGAGAGGATGGTGTGCTTCCAACAACAGAAGTCCGCATATCACTCAGTATTTGTTTTATTTATGGAGGCTCGTAACAAATTAATTATGGTGGATCACGTGATGAGGTGCCACCTATTGCTTTGGACATTCTTTTCTGTCTAAACTTAGAGCAAAGATTTGAGTACTGTTTTCCAACTTGCTAGCACACATTTCTGCTTGATGCTATGTGGAAATAGGAACTTAATTTTATTTTTAATGTTTTCTTTTTTTTACTTGCTTCATTCATAATCACTCTAAAATCTTTAGAGAGGAAAAATTACCTGAGAACTTGTACAAGTTTTAAATAGTAATTTTTACAATTTTGATAAGTCTCTTTTGTAGGGAAATTAACATTTTGTAGGTAGAATCATATCTTTGGATGACAAAAAACCTTTTGAAATCATTTCAATGAAAATTTATACTGAAGAATTCATACTTATTGATAAATTTAAAAAAATATTTCATTACTTCATGTGTATCGGTGCTTCAGCTGCATATTATGCCTGTGCACCAGATGTGTAGTGATCCAGTGCCCATGGAGGCCCCTGGATCCAGACAGTTGTGAGCTATTATGTGGGTGCTGTGAATAAGAACCTGGTCCTCTCTAGGAGTATCCAATGTATATCAGCTGCTAAGTCATCTTACCAGTCGCTCATTACTAAACTTATAGTGGAAGAAATAAGTAGGATTTTAATGTGCAAATAATGTTCATCCCAAAATGAGAAAACAATAAGAAACTCAATTTGTATCTATTGTTGTATAGGGCTCAGTGGAATTCACTCATCAAGTGATTTACCTAAACTCCATAGACTTCCGTTTTTCCCTGGTTTTATGCCCTCTCTGTATTCTAAATGAAATGCAACTTACTTCAAATATCTGCTATGCACATAAACTAAATGACATCAGGTAATTAACAAGTTGAATTTGGAATAATACATTTGTACTTAGGGGCTATATATAAAGAAGGTGTGTTGTGTGTGTGGTTAGGTGTATGTTTGTCCATCTTTGTTTTTGTGTGTGTTTGTATGTATATATGTGTGTGCATGTGTGTATAGGTATGTATATGCATGTGTTCGTGTGTGTGTGTGTGTGTGTTGCATATGTGTATAATTAATGCTTGTAAATTATTGAGTGACTGTGCCCATGCCCACACCTGTAGAGGCCAAGTAGGACAAGTATCTTTTTCTGTTGTTTTTTCTATTTTTTCCTGATACTGACCAGAAATCTTACTGGTTAGCATAGGCTGGATGGCCAGTAACCTCTTGGGATCTGCTTATTTTTTGCCTTCAGGGCAGTATTAGAGTTGTGTACATCCATATCTAGCATTATGTTGGTGCTGGGGATTCAAACTCTGGTCCCCATGCTCCTGGAGCAAATGTCCTTACCCATTGAACCATTATCCTCACAGTTCCCACAAAGGCATTGTCCATTGGCAGGAAAAAGTGTAATGAGTCCAACTTCCTGACATAGGTTCAAAATGTTTGAAATTTAAAATGTCCTTTATGAAAATAAATAAAATCTTGGTTTCCTCGAGAGATTAAAAAACTACAGAGCATAACTTTCTCTGTTTTGACAAGGTGTAGTGTTATTTTCAAGGTACTTCATACTTGTTGGGTAAATACCCTACAGTATCAATAAAAAAGAGAAATACAGCACAATCATAGATAATTGTTCTTTGATTTCAGTGGGTTTTCATCTCATATGCACCATAGTCTGTTATGTGCTGGCTCCCTATTTACCTCGTTTGTGTGTATGTGTGTGTGTGTGTGTGTGTGTGTGTGTGTGTGTGTGTGTGTGTTTAATATATCTTACCTCCAAGTTTTGTTTTTATGTTCTTTTAGTTTAACAGACATTCTTCATATTAAAGAAAATAATTACAAATATAATTTCCGTAAGCATTAACGTTATGCCATCATTTGCTTCACTAGCACCTTGGTATTAGATTTCAGATTAGGCAAATATGGTAAGACAGAAAATGACTGCCATTCTTATTTCTGGTTGATTTTTATAAATATTTCATTTTAGGACAGATTTTTAGAAATAAGTTCCTAAATTGAAAACATTAAATCATTGGGATGACTCAAGTCTTAGAGTCTATGATTCAGAAAAGAAACTATCTTGATTTATTAATTTAATGTTACTTTTTTGTTGTCTTTTTTGTTTTTTGTTTGTTTTGCTTTTGTTTTTGTTTTGTTTTTCAAGATAGGGGTTCTCTGTGTAGCCCTGGCTGTCCTGGAACTCACTCTGTAGACCAGGCTGGCCTCGAACTCAGAAATCCGCATGCCTCTGCCTCCCAAGTGCTGGGATTAAAGGCGTGCACCACCACCACCCGAATTTAATGTTATTACAAGCATGTAGCTCAATTCCCCTAGCTGGGCTGTCTGCAGGACACTACCAGCTTCTATCAGCAGATGTCCCACAGTCTGACCATTTCAAAAATACTTGGGTCTCCCTGTAGTTTAGACTTCAGCATGATAGCTACATCTGTGGCCTTTCTAGGACTTTCTTTCAAGGACTTCAACTCTGTCACACTTTGTCTGTCTTCAGTGCTCTCTGAAATTATGGTGTAAGATTTCATGGTCCCTCACAACCTTCTTTCTTTCATGTCTGCAAAACCAATACCAAATTGGGCTACACTGCCAAATTCTGCTAACAATTTGGAGTGGAGCCTGGCCCACTGAAGTACATTTGCATCCCCTTCTATGGACTGACCCTGGAGAAACGTCACCCTAATAGTGGTTTTTGAAGACCAGGAAACCTCTTCAGTGGAATTCTAGGTTTAGGCCCTCTCCTTTCACATGCTTATTAATTTTCCTGAGATGGAGACTTCTGTGGATGGGGGCTTGCCCTCATGACACTTTTCCTATTGTTTAGATGAAAAGTCCCGGGTTCCACTTTAATTATCTTGATCTCCTTGACAATTGTAGATTCCTTGTCATCACCATTGTCTTTGTCTAACATTTTACTCTTGCTCACACTTCACAAAATCCCACATTTTCTTTATCATTTTGTGCTACGTTTTGACCTCTCTTACTGTACACCTGGTTGAAAGAAGTAACCAGTCACAAGGAAGTGGTCTGGATGCTATCTTGTTTTGAATTTTATCTACTGTATAAAAATAGGTTAATCTGTTACTTTAAACTCCAGTGTTTGGGCAGAATCAGAAATACGAATACCATATCAATGGACTCTAGTAGAGGCTAATCTGATAGACTCCTTGTTTCCCTCTGGAGCCCCATGAGCCAAGCTACCCATGCTCATCTCCCTAATGGCTTCCAAGCTCCTACCAGAGTAATTTATTTAGTTCTGCTTATTATGTTTGACAGCTTTTCTAACCCAAAGTCCCAAAATCTATCACATTCTTCCCACAATCTGGGTCCAAAGGTCTAAGAATCATATGTATTTGTTTATAGCAGCAATGGTTCTATTTGATGGCACCAAACTTCTATATCAGTTACTTGGATTGCAGGAAGGATTTATCTTGGCTCACAGTGCAAGGATACAGTTCATCAGAGGGTTACACATGATGGTGGAAGCTAGAGGCAGCTAGAATATAACACATCTAGTCAGGAAACAGAGAAGATGAATCTTTTGTTCATCTCACATTCTCCATTTCATTCAGGCCAGGATCTCAATCCATAAAATAGAAGCACACATGCTAGGCTAGGTCCTTTAACCACACCTAGCCTAAACTAGATATGCTCAGAGTTTTGTCTCCATGATGATTTTAAGTCTCATCAAGCTGACAGTCATGATTAATCATCAGGTGATCACCACTATCATGATGAACCATAACTCCCCATGTGTAAGTGTTGTAGAGAGCATCTAGTTAGGTAATATGCACGGCTACTATACAGAACACTGTATGCTAGCTCTTTTTTATGCTTCAATACTTTAAAACAAGTAAAAAATGTACTGGAATTTTATAGCTTTATATTTCATGCAAGGGGGTTGGAAAGCCATTTATTTTCATTATCTATAATTTATAAACAAGTTTTTAGGTGTGAGATTAAAACCTTGTATTCAAGGCACCATATAGTGGCAATTATTTTCATCTGTAGGAAACCACAGAAATGGTAAGTATTTAAAAGTATCTCTTCTTAGATTGTGTAACATATATAATTGGCTACAAATGTTAAAGAATTGTATTGGTATATTATGAAGTAGCCTAGAGCATCTCAAACTTTAATGTATATATGTATTATCTGGGGATCTTATTAAAAGACATATTCTGATTTGTTAAGTCTAGAGTGGAGCCTGGGAGTCAGGTTTCTATCTGCTTGAAGGTGAATCATGGACCAGTGGTTATGTGCCACAGTAGCAGTGATTTAGCCCATAACATGTTATTTTGATGCACTGACTATTAGATGGTTAAGTATTTCTTTTTTGTGTGTGCATTTTGTTCCTTGCCTTGGATATTAAGTGTATTTGCCCTTTATGAATTTGAGTACCTTCCATATTATGCAAAAGTGAAAAGTTAAGACATTTACATTAGATACCATTGAATTGCAGGTATGTGTGGTCTTTAAATTTATAACAGACCAACCAACCTTTATTCACTGACTATACTAACAAGGCACTAAAACAATCTCCAAGGAGCTTAGTAATGTGGGATAAGGATGTTTCTCACAACAGGGTCTTTGCTTGCACTGTGCTATTTGTCGAAGGTCTGCTTATGACAGTGTGGGTTTGTAGAAGTACATGAAGCTGTATAAAGCATTGGAAGCTGAATTTTCCTAGAACATCATTTTATTCAAACATTTAGAAAATGTTTGTTAATATAAACAGATTGTTTACATTATAGATTTGTGTACATTTAAGTAACATAAGAGTTTGTGATAGGCCAACTTGCCTGATCACGCTGCTACAAAGTAAAGAAATGGCTTCAGAGTATAACATCATTAAGGTTAGTTTTGGTGGGGAAGAATAAAAACTATAAATGGAAGTAGACACTCATAAGAAAACTGACTTAAGGTAGAGTCCTTGCTCTATCACCTTTATGAATCTTTATCCTTCTCAGCCTCATCTATTGCCTTATTTGTAAAATCAAAGTCTTAAGCTTATTTTGTGGTCCTTCCAAGCTCTGACATTCTATGGTTTTATAGTTAAATTATTCTTTTCCACTGAGAATTTTACTTCAGTTCATAGGCGACCAGTTGACTATTTTGTATGGTAACCCTGGCTCTGTGGTAGTCCCCATCTGTGACCAGAGCTGTCAATCATCCTGTGATTATTTCTACTGTTTTTTGGAGTCAAAGGCCTGCCCTAGAGATGGCGTTTTATTTGAAATACAATTAAGTGCACATGGTGCTGGGAAATGTGTTACCCCATAAGCAATAGGGTGAATCTCCAGAAGAATTTACCCCCCAAATTTAAGGGATCAATGAGCAGTGTAGCTCACTAGAGCAGCTCCTTGACAATGTGTCACTCAACTTCAGGAAAACTATAGAGGAACAGCACAATGAATTAATGAATAGCAACAAATCCCCATGACAACATGTTAGTTCATTAAAATTTTATCAGCATTCTTCCTAAGGAAAGTGTGCCTTCTGTTCTATGTTGAGTTTCTTCAACATTGTTTTACAGCCAATTCTCAGCATTCTGGTGCTTCAAATTTAGTTCCTGTGGAGATTCAGATGCAGAGTCTGTATACTGTGTCACACATGGGTCTCCAGGGTGTCACAAGAAAATATTGCCTGGATTTTTGTGCATCTATGGTTTAAACACTAACAAGCATCCCCTACTGCCTTTTGGGGGGAGTAAGAATAAGTAAATTAGCTGGAAATCTATCACAGTATTAATTTTTTAGCAAATGGATTAAATTGTATTTCATAGACATATTTTTAATACTAAAAACAAAGGCATCAAATGTGAAGAAACTGTAAAATATTGCTTCTTGCTGCCACAGTGATGTTTTTCTCTCTAGCTTTGGGAAAGAATAATGTGCCAGGCTTGACATTTCCCTTGATTTTTTTTTTAATCTTTTTATGTGAGACCCAGGTGTTAGTGGTTAGAGCTTTCTCCAATCTTTCAGAATCTCAGAGACATACTTTACACTTAAATATTAGGAAAAATATCAAAGCTTTGAAATAGAAAAAAATCATGTTTTTTGATATTTTCAATAGGTTATAAGGAGACCATACTGTATTAATTTCTTCATTGTGTCTTCATCTCACTGATTTCTTCCCTTTTAGGACAATATCCCAGTAGCCTTTCTCATGGACCTCAGCTCTTTTACATTATCAGCTTAGAATTTTACAGATAGTGATTAGAACAGTTTTACCATCTTTGTAATTCCTAAAATTTGAGGAACATACTTTTCTGAGACACAGATTAGATAACTTACCTTCACAGAAACAGAAATAGTAGGTGACTTGGGGTTTCTATTGCCATGAAGAGACACAATGACCAAACCAACTCTTATAAAGATCAACATGTAATTGGGGCTGACTAACAGTTTCAGAGGTTCAATCCATTGTCATCATGGCAAGAAGTATGGCATCATCCAGGAAGACACGGTTCTGAGGAAGGAAAGGAGAGTTCTACATTTTGATCCAATGGCAGGCAGGAGACTGTGTCATCCACACTGGGTAGAATTTGTGCATAGGGGTTCAAAGCCCATCTATACAGTGACACACTTCCTCCAACAAGGCCATACCTCCTAATACTGCTACTTCCCATGTGCCAAGTATATTCAAACTACCATAGGAGGTTTGCTTTTTTCTATGCACATACTGAAAGGGTGGTATTCCATATACCACACGGGTCATTATATAGACTTAGAACAGATAGTCCTATGACCTAGCAAATGTGTTTTAAAAGATAGTATCTCCATAAGAAACACACACTGGCTTTGAGCTTGCAATCCTCCTGCTTCAACTTCCCAATTCCTGGCTTAAAGTATTTTGTAACCACAGTCTGCTTCAGGTTAAAAATTCTATTATGAAAATTAGAAAAGTTGTTTCAAATAAAATTGCATATATTTCTTTTCATTCTTTTTCTTTCTATATGCTTCTTCTTGTTTTGTTTGGTTGACACAGGGCCATGCTCTGAAACCCAAGTTGACCAAGAACTTGCTTCAAAACCCAGAATGGCTTCAAAGTCATCTTCATCTGCTTTAACTTTCCAGGAGCTGGCTCTGAGATTTTAGGCCACATCAATCCTGTTTTGCTTCAAGTTCTTATTTTGGGGGGAGTAGTCTGATATATTTCAGGTTGGCCTTAGACTCCTTAGGTAACTGAGGATGACCTGAACTTCTTAGCCTCCTTTTTGGTTTGTCATGAGCTGTGGATCAAGCCTAGGGTTTCATTCTGTAGGGAATCATGATACCAACTGAGCTAAATCCTTAGCATTCATACTAATTTTAAAAATTAATTTTTATGTGTATGAATATTTTCCTTGTGCTCAGAGTCAAGCAGGGAAAATTGGATGCCCTAGGACTGGTATTACACATGGTTGTGAGTGTGGATTCTTGGAACCAAATCCAAATTCTCTGGAAAAGCAGTCAGTGCTCATAATCACTGAAGTATCTCTTTAACTCTGTCTGCATATATTTTTGACTTGAAAATTCTATTTGAAAGAGTATTAAATAATATCTTTATGTCCAAATTTATGAATAATGATGTTACTAACAACACTTTGTAACAGCAGAAAATAATAGAATGATTCTAAATATCCAAAGCCACAATTAATTAATCAAATGTCCACATGTACAGTGCTAGTCAACCATGAAAATCAATGAAATAAATCTATAGTGAGTCCTATCCTGTCTTTGTTGACTGGTGCTAGGACAAGATTGTACTCTGTACCCAACGTGGGCCTGCTTTCTCTCTCTTGCAGAAATGTGAGCTGAATAGAATAAGCCTTTCATGAAGCTAACATTGACTGGAAAAATCATCAGCATGGACAATTTTATTTTTTTCATTATTTAGTAAGGAAAAATATAATTACATTCATGTAAGGAGTATGTTTCTGGCTTTTATATAAATCAAGGATGTTTGTTACTCTGCATGAATGCTGGCAACTTCAGAGGTTCTGACAACTGTCTAAATATGTAATTTTAATCTTAGGTATACAGAAGCTTGAAAAGTGAGTCTGTATCATTTGCTTTCCAAAGGAAAATAAATGGGAATGTTTTCAGTTCATTTGGCAGGAAAAAAGGAATGAAGACTGTCTTTATATTTACACTAAACATCTTGAAATGTAGTACTAGTATAAAGGGCTGACAATTTGGTCTGTCCTATTACCAGTAAATGAAGGTAAGACAGGACTCCCCTTGGATTACAAATAATAAAAAAGCAAACTATGTATAGTGATTGCAATAATTTTAATGACAAAAACTGATCCCACTATATGGTCTTAACACCAGATCAGTAGTCTGATATAAGTAGGTCTGTTATGTGCTTTGTATCATTTACAATAATACTGAAAGTCAAGTTCCTTTGAAACTACTTGAGAAACACTCCTGTTAATCCTTTAATGGCACCTACAATTGTATAGTATTTCTGATGGATGCCTCCATGGACTACTCTGTTATACAAGCATAGCAGCTGCAGCCTCACTGTTTATTTAAGGATGTTAAAAGACTGTCATCTACAACTTCTGCACTTGACTATTCTTCAAAATTCTCTTCCTTGTAATTTTTCTGATGTTGGTTGTTTTAGTAGAACTTAATATCAGTTTGAAGTTGCCTATGTCAGTGTTGCCAAATGATATTTAAGAGAATGACATGAGATCCCTGGTGACCAACTGACCCAAAAGAAATAAATCCTATATCACATGAAAAACATGTACCTCCAAAGAGGTCGAAGCCACTGCAGGCAGATAACAAGGAGTCTGCATCTCATGTTATTCTCTTGCACTGCTTAGGTTTCCTAAATTACCACCAAATTGGTCTTCTAATAAGCTGAATGAACATGGGTTATGAAAAATTCTTGAGGGTTATCACTTCCAAATGTGAACCTACACTCCAACAGGAACACTGCAACTCTTCAGGACTTTCATGGTCTCCCCACTGCCATTTAATCTCTTCTTGTTATATTTATTGTAGATGTCCCTTTAAAAACAATCCTGAGTTTTTATCCTCTTTAGTGTGCCAACAACTGTGTTGATCTATTCAGCTTTTATTGTGTGAACTAATCTATCAATTGTATTTCACGGTATATACTCATTCTGTTGGTATAACAGAACTCAGCATTAAAAAGTCAGCCTTGTGGGAGTGATTTGATCATGAGGGTTTTGACATCATCTGATGATTTATTCTGAGGCTATTGAGACCTTGTAGATGGCACCTACTTGACGATATGAATCTCTGTGGATAAGATATTGGGAAATATCACCATCCTATGCCTCCCTTTCCAGTGCTCTTCCATTCCCTCGCATTTTCCTCCTATACACCATGAGTTATAAGCTGTTAGTACTTGGCTCCTCCTTCATTTTTGCACCATGGATGTTGTATCCCATCACAGCCCCAGAAGTACTGAAGTCAAATGTCTGTGCATTGAGACTTCTGAACCTTACAAGGCTAAATGAGACTTACTTCTCATTAAGTTGCTTATTTGAATATTATATCATATCATAGACTTGTTTACATAACCCTGCATAGGTGTTTCACCTCTTTAAACTGAAGTTTTAGCATCCATAATAAGGATAATATTAACAGTCCAACCTAATTATATACTTTTAATAAATAATAAATGAATTCATGGCTTGAAAGTGCTGGGTAAACTGCTAAGGACTCCACACCCATTGGGAATTAATTTCTCATAGGAGGTTATTCGAGCGTGAGTTGCTATGGCAACTCCCTGACTAATAATGTCTCAAAAACAAAACCTATTATACACATGCCATATATATGTATATATATATATATGACAAATAAACAGTGCTAAGTACAAACTTGTGTTCGGCAAGTCTCAGCATTTTCTGTATGTTTCTGTACCTTATACCCATACCTGTTACTGTTATTACAGAAGACCACTTAGATATTGCTAATTTTAATAGGTGAAACTAGAGAATGGAAGAGATATGAAACTAAAATATGAAGAGGATTAGAGGAAGTGAATATTCAAGAAAATACCTTACATAAATCAGGCAAAATATAGTTTAGCTTATTCTAAAAATTTCAACATGAGGTTTCCTCTGATACTTATCTTTCTGTTTCATCCAGCCTGGTGGGAAAAAAAATGAGCCAATGGAGCTTCTGCTATATGCCGTGAAGAATCTGCTACAATGCAATGTAACTAAACCTTAGAGTATTTCTTTCTGATTAGCTGCCTTGCAGCTTCATTCTCAAGCATCCCCAATGGGTTTCAGAAAATTATTGCAAACCAAAACTGACATAGAGGGGGAGAGACACCACACTTTTGCTTGATGACTGCTCTGACAGCTAAATTGAAATTTGTATTTCTATAACTTTAAGGAGGAAAAAAATAAAGGGAGTGAAAAAGATGTATCCATAACCATCCAGTTGGACTCTCATCAAATTTAAACACAATATTATTTTGTCTAGATATGGTGGCAAGTGAGAATCTTATATTAAACAATGGAAATTTGACCCACACAAGTGTATTATGCATACATGCGTTATGCATACATGTGTGTAGTATACAATCTCTGAAACTAGATTGCAGAATTGAAAAATGTCTCATAGTTGTTAATAAGAATTATTCTTGGCATTAATTTTCAGCTTCTGACAGTACCCCTTAAGTACTAAGACAGAAAAATATCTGGCAGACTTGTTCACCATTTATTTTACCACTCTCACATACCCAAGGCATGGTATCTTAAAGTGAATGGGTTGGTGATGGTGTTATTCATGTGTCTGTGTTTACAGTTATTATTATTATTATTATTATTATTATTATTATTATTTGTTTTTTCGAGACAGGATTTTTCTGTATAGTCCTTGCTGTTGTGGAACTCATTCTATAGACTAAGCTGACCTTGAACTCAGAAATCCACCAGCCTCTGCCTCCCAAGTGCTAACACTAATAAGAGAAATGATGCCACTATAAAATCTAATTTTAAATGCAATAATTCTTCATTTATGGACAAAAGAGTGATGGACGAATAAACAGTATATAATGCAGACACAACTCTAGGGTTGTAGGTACACGGACCAAACTGTCAAAAGGCACATTTGCAACATAATATGAATGGTCTGATTTATATTTGATAGTACATCTTGAACTCAAAGTTGTTTTATTATGTATTTTCAATATTTCTCTGTTCCTTTATTTGTGACACATGTTCAAACTCAACAGAAGACTAGATCGAAAGACATTTTGAATGAAAGGGATGCAAAAGAATATAAACTGACTTGAAGAGAATGTGGTGGGCAGATTGTTGAGCTAATTAAAGTTGTTTACATTATAATTTCCAAAGTTTGAGAACATGGTATTTTATATGATAAGTGGAAATTCATATATGTGATGAAATTAGGACTTTGTGAATAAATATTATTCTAGATAGTCCAGGCAGAGTCCAGACAGGTCTCATGTAATCAGAGTAGTTCCTCTAAGAGGGGAGATCAGAATCAGAATTAGGAAACAATGATAGGAACAAGTAGAATGTTATTAAAAAGAGGCTATGAGTGAAGGAACATAGATACCTCATAAACTAATAATAATAATGAAATATTATCTCTCCAAGGGCTCTAAAAAGAATGACGTCCAACCAATTTCTTGATTTTGTTGCTGTGAACTTAAGGCATATTTTAGCCATGAATTTATGATATTTAAAACTATATTTTGTGTGTATGAGTGCCTTTATGCCTTTGTACTGTATGCATCATTTGTATTGCTTACTGTATGTACCTGTGGAATCTTGATGAATGTGTGACATCCTTTGGTACTAGAGTAACAGACAACCGTAAGACAATCTGTGAGTACTTGGAGCTCAGGTAACTTTGTAAGAGCGGCCAGTAATCGTAAAAACCAAGCCATGTCTCCAGCCCATAATTTGTTGGAAGAACCAAACACTAACATGAGACACTTGTTTTCTCATTCTCTTCTGAGAAGTTCCAGATTAGAATTCCTTGTTACCATTTGTGTATCAATATCATGATGAAACATGATTAAATTTTATTTCTCTGTACCAGTATGAGTTATATATTTGTGAAGTAGCCAGTAAATAAGCATTTTATGGAGTGTATATTTTTTTCTCATTCCTCACTATCCTGCCTGTTGATTCTGTAGGAAGCTCTTTAACTTATCTTTTCTGAGCATTTGGATTTCACCATCCTTTTGTTTACACCATAGTTCACAAGTATATTAGTGTATTTATAATTAGCATAAAGTTGAGAAACATTGATGATATTTTCTATTGACATTAAGCTAGACAGCATTTTTACTTCTATTATGTCAGACATACTCACTTAAAATCTGAATCGGTACCAGTCATTACATTTTACTAAAACCATGGAGAATTAAACCAGAAAATGACTGAGTAAAGACTATTTAAAATAACCTGCAACATAGTTTCTAGAAACATCCCTGAATGTGGTATCATTAGCTTGGTTTCACTCATATGCACATACTTGACCACAGACAAAGAGTATTATGCAGGATAATATTGACAGTCACCCTTTCTTAACTTGAATCGAGTTTATAATTTTAAACAAATTTTATTTCCTAGTGAACAAAATACAGGCATAGACTCAATTGGAAACAGTTTTCACCAGGATAGAGATGACTGAACAGCTATCTTGTTCTGCCCCAGCATGAATACTGGTCTTTACTTCTTGTTTACATTTGTTTGTGGTGATGAAGAAACAGTCAAGATGACCTTACGGATGCATGCACACACACCTTCTAGCTATGGCTCCTGGAGTGATGTGGAGTTTGTTATCTCATCACGAATAGTCTTTATTACGTAGTAGTTTCCTTATTGATGGAAAATCGGATGGTGCAAATGTAAGCACATTGTCCTAGCTTGCTTTTCGTTGCTGCGATAGTCTATGACTGTGGCGGTTTGAATAAGAATGACACTTGTAGGCTCATACCTTTGAATGCTTGGTCATAAGTATTAGCATTACTAGAGTGGAGTAAGATGTATGTGACCTTGGAGTAGGTGTGGTTTTCTTGAAGTCATTGTGTCATTGGAGGTGGGATTTGGAGGTTCAAAAGTCCAAGACAGTCCCAATGTCTCTCTCTCTCTCTCTCTCTCTCTCTCTCTCTCTCTCTCTCTCTCTCTCCTTGCTGCCTGCAAATCTGGATGTAGAACTTTCAACTACTTCTCCAGCACTGTGTCTGCCTGTGTTCTGCCATGTAAGATAAAAATAGACTAAATCTCTAGAACTGTGAACAGGCCCCAACTGAATGCTTTCTTAAGAATGGCTATGCCCATGGTGTCTTTTTATAGCAACAGAACATTGGGTAAGACAGTTGGTGGTACCACGGTCAGGATATTGCTGTAACAAGCCTAACTATACTTTTTTGTGGCAGAATTGGATGTTGGATTAGGAAAGTAGTTGAACACATTAACTTAGGAATAATGGTCCATATTAGTAGGATCCTGGATGACACTGATCCTGAGAGCAACATAGATTATGAAGGTCAGCTCAAGAGGTTTCCTAATGTCATAGAGATTGTTATGATATTTTAGATAAGAATGTATCTGAATTTTGCCCTTGTCCAAAAAATATGTCTGAGGCTAAATTGAAGAGTTTTGAATTAATGACTTTAGGGGAGGAGATTTTAGGACAGTCTTGTATTGACTCTGCCCTGTGGTTATTAGTGGCTAGTCTTATGGAGACCCATAATGGAAAGAAGTGGCTTAATAAGAAAAATTATAAAAGGTATAGTTTGAGGAGGAAAGGAACACCAGGAATAAAATGGAGCTAAGTCTATTGGTCCATGGACTAACAATCTGATGCTAAATGAAATAAAGGGAATTATGTCAAGGAATGACTCTGCCTAGATTAGCTTCCAACTTTGAAAAAAAAAGATGAAAGAAAAACTTAAGCTGTAAAGTAAAGGGTCAACAAGAGAAAGCTCATGAACTACATTTGAACAACAAGGTTAACCTCTAGCCACAGACAGCAGCAGAACTTGGTAGCTTCAAACATGTGGTTCTGACTTTAGAGTCAAGGATATAAAAAGGAGGTTGTGGACTCCTCCTCCATGGTTAAGGAAAGCTGTTGAAGCCAGGCTTGTGTTAGGGTTGTCCCTGCATGGAGGACTAGAAAGGCTATTGCATGAAGCTCTAAAGACAAGGCCTGCATTTCATTGGAGACCTCAACATACTGAAGATGCCAGAGTCATTGGATACCTGCCAAGGAGAGACACTGATAGAGTATAAAAACATCCCATAAGAGAGAAATGTGTTGCAGTCAACAAGGCTAAGATGAGTTGGAGATCTGAAGAGTGCTTTTACTTTAGAAATGGAGATGAAAAGGTAGAGTTGACCCTGCTGGGTTTGGATTTTGCTCTTGTCCAGTATTTCTTCACTATGCTCCCTCCCCCCTGCTTTGGACTGGGAATTTTTATTCTGTACTACTGTACACTGGAAGTATGTGATCTTCTAGTTTGATTTTATAGCGGTTACAGTTAAGAGATTGCCTTGAGTCTCAGAAGAGATTTTGAACTTTGGGATTTTAAATAGTGTTGAGATTGCTATAGATAGTGGAGACATTTGAGGTTGGACTAAATGTATTTTTCATTATGGTATGGTTATATGCCTATCAAAGGTAGGGAATGGAATATGGCAGTTGAGTAAGAATTGACTTCATAGGCTCATAGATGAAGGCTTGGCCATTAGGGAGTGGTGTTCCTTCAGAGAGATTAGGAGATGTGATCTTTTGGAGTGAGTGTGCCCTTATTGGAGGAACCATGCCACTGGAGGGGGGATTTAGGGTTTTAAAAGCCCAATCCAGTCCTAGCACCTCTCTTTTACTGCCACCTGCAGATCTGGATGTAGAATTCTCAACTATTTCTCCAGCACCATGTTCTCCTGTATGCCACCATGTTCCTCATCATGATGAAAATAGACTAAGCCTCTAAACTCTAAGCAAACTCCAATAGAATACTTTCTTTTATTAGAGATGTTGTGGTCATAGTTTCTCTTTACAGCAATAAAACACTAATTATGACCATGACCAAAAGCAACTTGAGGATGAAAGGGTTTATTATATTCTGTAGCTTACAATCCATGACGCAAGGAAGACAGGGCAAGAACTCAAGGCATATATCTTGAGTTAGGAACTAAAACAAAGGTAGGGGAGGAACGTTGTTTGATGTTTTACTCCCTTTGACTTGTGGGTGTCACTTTCTTATACTATTCTGGACCACTTGCCCAGGAGGTGGTACTGCCTGCAGTGAGCTGAGTAATCTTACATCAGTTGTTAATCAAGAAGATGCTCTATAGACATAGCCACAAATGCCAATCTTATGGGGGCATTTTTTCAGTGAAATATCTCAAATGAGACTCTAGCTTGAATAAAATTGACAAAAACCAAAAACCTAACAAGCATATATTGGTTAAATAACTAACAGACGAGTTTAGTCTAGAATGAGTCATTAACCAGAGAAAACCAAAGATACAGATGCTAAAAGGAGAAAAGCCTGCAACTTAGAATTAAAAAATAAAAGTCAAGTTTACAACATGCTGTCAAAGAACATTCCACTATTCTCATACATATCCAAAGTTGAATGCATCATTAGCTCTTATTTCTAGACAAATTCAGAGCACCGAACACTACTCTACTTTCCTAAATTCTGTTAATAGATTTTTTTCCTTTTCTCTCTTCCTAAGGTTTTTGTCACTTACACATTGGAAACCTATCTGATACAAAGATAAGGTGAATTGAGCTAGAGTCAAACAAGTCTGTCAGGGGAAGAATGACAAGCATTTCATGTCTGAAGTCTGTCTGCTTGTCACTTTCCTGTAGTCTCTGGGAGGCAGCTCTTGTTAAGGTAGGAGTCCTGTCAGTCACACCAAATAGGTGGTGTTTGGAGTTTGCAGTATTGACAACAGATCCTTGCTTTTGTTTCCCATAATCCTGTCTCAAAGGCATATATTAGGTACAAGCCCCTTGAAAGAAAGATGACAACAGTGGGTAGAAACACTGGGGACAGTAGATATAACTGTATGTCAACCCTGACTTACTAGATAAAATACCAGATTTAATAAAAACATTTCCATGTCTTTGAATACAAGATTATTTTTATGACTGATTTATTTAAATATAAAGTCTTATAGCTAAGTAAAAAAATCTATGGTTTGAGTAATTTAATATTTATAAGACAACTGATAATCTAATAAGTTAAGAACATAGTTTAATACCCACTGTCTCTATTAAGAGATAACAATCCCTTCTTTTTGTTGATTTATTGCAAGCAAAAGGAGGCGAGAAAAAGGCTGGAGAATTCCATATTTACCATTCAAAGAAGCTAGTTAAGTTCCAAGGTAAAAGAAAAACAATATTTATAGGAATTATTATTGATATTTGACTACAAAGTAAAGGATTCTCTGAGATGAGAAGGCTATAAAGTACAATCTGGTTTCAGGCCTCTGCAAAGGAAATCTGTGGTAAGACAGGCACACCTGTCCTGCTCCTCCCTCACTCCATTGTAAAACAAGCAAAGAATACTATTTATAATTAATTATGACTTGATTACCAGCATTCATTTTTATTGAAGAAAACAATGAGAAATGTATGTGTTTGATGGTTTTACATTTTGCTTCTTTGACATTTTAAAATTATTTCAGGAGCTGGGAACATGGCTATGTCAGAAAAGTGTTTGCCATGCAATCAAGAGATCCTGAGTTTGGATACCCTGTCCTCACATAAAAAGCTAACCATGACAGTATTTATTTGGAGTTTTAACACTAAGCAGGTAAAGACAGAAGGATCATCCTAGGGACTTGTTGTCCAGTTAGTGTAGCTCAATTTGTGAGCTCCAGACTGAGGGAAATCTTCGTCTCAAAAAATAACATGGATTTCTGTTGAGGAAGACACTCACCATTGTCTTATGGCCTCCATTTGCATGTACATAAACATGTACACACCCCAAAGCTTGTAAACACACACACACTTGCACACATGAAAATGTAGATCACCTCACATATATGTAAATTAAAAATAAATGTGATTTCGGATGAATAAATAGGTAAAGTATATGACTTTTTTTCTGATGGAAATATAAATCTTTTTATGTATAAAATACACAACATTAAAACTTTCAAAGAAAAAAGTATCAAGATTTTGTGACAAAGACAAGTGAGAAATGTGGAAATAAAAGTAATTCTTTCAGATCCTGCATCCAGAACTAATTAGGGGTTTGTAGGAATGAAAAAAGGACAGCTACACACTCATACAGAAAACTGGGGTTGGGTGGCCTGTGCTTACTGTTGAGGTGGGTCCCTGCAGGTGTCATGGCAGAGAAGGAAATAAACCCCAAGGAAGAAAGCATGAAAATTTGGTTCAAGTTGCCTTTTTCAACCTGGATCAAACTTCAGGAGGTCTGATGCCAAGCAGTTTATTTCCAATATATTTTTTATGGGTATGCAAACATTTATTAAATTTTACTCTCATAAAGATAGCTTTGCCAATATATGTAAAAAGAATATCATTTGGGAAAATTTTCCCTGGTAAAATCAACAACAATAACAACAAAAACTTTTAATTACATTGAAATTCAATTCATTATACATTTTTTCCCAAGAAGGTGTGTTCTGGAGATAGGCTACCTGTATTAGTGTAAAGACCTATGGAATGATCTGACAAGGTCTCTCAGTCACATACTAATATAGATGTCACTTGGTTACGAGAGCTTGTTATGGCCTGGTCCAACAGCTAAGGCAAATACCCAGGCTAGTAATCACCTCCAATTCCCAGCCTTCTGGCATAAAGGCTATAGTCCTTCCATTTGAAAGAAAAATCCTGGGTGCTTAACATTCTTAGTTTCCCTGGAGACCAATGGACACAAGAATCTTTTTGCCCCTTGCATTGATGGAACAACATCCACTATGCAAACACCAAAATCTTAGTGCTTTGATTAAGTACAGCAGAGAAAAGAGAAGGTAACTGGCCTATGTAGCAGGTGTCTACAGGGAAGCAGTCTATGGCTGTTAACATCCAGGAGAGGGATTCTTGGTTGATGACATCTGCATATTGACAACACTAATCCACAGACTAGAAAAAGATTTTGCTCATTCTCTGAGCCTGACCTGGGGAAGTATTTACCAATTCCAATTGTTCTGAGACCTTCTGGTCCTTGTCAATCGTATCCATTCACTTAGGAATTCATCCACTCTTTACACCTTCATTCAAGGTGTTCCTTAATTGCCATGGTGGGCTTTTATATATCTATTAGTAATGTAAAATTAAAAATTCTCCCAGTTCTCATTCAGAAGAATTGCATTTTTGTGATTTCTGACACCAGACCTGTGTGAGGCTCAGAAAAACCCTTGTGGATCAAATACTCTATTAATAATGAATTAATAAAGGTCGGGTAGAGAATTAATTCAGCACACACACCTCAAAAGGAAAGTATGGTTCAGGCAACTGACAATATTTTGATCAAAGAATAAAGACAAACAAAACCAGTAACCTGAAGCTGATTATTATTCCAGGGAGAAAAGATAAAGTATCTGTCTTAGTAATTTTTTAGAAAACTTACTTTCCCACAAACAGAAAAATTAAGAAAAGAAAAGTCTTACTAAGCAGTCTGCTTTGGAAGTACGTTTCTCATGCCTTTCCCAGAGATATACTACATGGTTTCCATACTTAGATATGGCTAATATCAAAAGAGCTGAAGCTAGTATAGACACTCATTTTGAATTTTTTAAAGGCATCAAAGTATTGTTGCATTGTCAGGTCTTTTGAATTCTGACTGAATGTTGTCTTAGTACTTTCCTTGATTTCTAAAGTAAGATTATGTGTGTACACACACACTTACATGTAAATTTACTTTTAAGCAGTATGATATTCCTGAATTGCAGACACTCCAAAACTTATTTGTCCAATGAAGTACTTACTACACAGATAAGTTTAGTAATGAATGAGACAAGATGCCAAAATGGTATCAAAGGGAGGATGGTTGTTTTTAATTTTTGTAATTAATTAATTGATTGATTTGTTTTGTATATGTGTGAAGAAATCAAATGTGAAATAAGTCTTTAAATGTTCAGTGCATCCTCTGAGGTCTGAATAGAATTTTCATACTACAGAAGCGAAAAATATTTTGCTATCTTAGAGACAATTTCACATTGTACAGAGACAGCCCTGAAGCAGTGTCATAGAACCTTCTTCCTAGCAACTCAATCATGTCAGAAATCTGGAAGTATATTTCTCCATTTCATTCTACATTTACAGGATGTCCCAGTGCCTGAATGTCAGGGTCTCTGTAAAAAAAAAATGGAAAATGTATTTCCAAGCAAGATATTGAGACTAGTTTTGGGAGAGAATTTGTGTTATTAGAGTTTTTTTTCACTCCGTGCCCCTCTTTTCTCCTTCTGGCTCTTTTGTCTTCAATTTTGCTATTCATTTCTCCTCTTCCTTTCTGTCTTTTTCCTCCTTAATTTCTCATTCTTCAATTCAAATGTGCCAGTACTCCCCTGGTAGGCTTTAGAGGACCCAGCTGTGATTGAAGTCCAAACTGATTACTTCTGAAGACCTCAGATAAAAAACACTGCCTTTATTATTAGGAGAAGCCCACTTAAACCTAATGTTCTTGATCTAAGCATTGTTTTTTACTAGGAAGATAGGCAGACTAGAGTCTCAATATTCAGAATCTCTAACAGAAACTCAGTAGGTAAGTGTCAGTACATGATGCCTGTCTCAACAGGACACCTTTTAGTTCTGTTACTGAAGTACAAGAATGATAAAAAATAAAGATGAGATGGAAGGCATTTGCAGTTAAAGATGACTCCTGAGGTTGTCCTATGAGAAGTAAGTGATGTAATGTGACCCTAGGGAGACAACACAAGTATGCATTTCAGTTGATTTTCGATTTTGTTTTGTGACTTTGAAATGCATACAATTTGCTGGCTTCTGTTAGGAAAGAGAAAAATGAGATGACTTGTAATTTCCCTTTATTTATTTTCCATTTTATTTTATGTAATAAAAATATAATGTAAAAACAATCTTAATACAAAAACAGAGTCCCTTATGTTCTGGATAAATAGTGTCTAAATCTCCTTCGACTGAAATCCATGAGCCATCGTTCTTGTACCTGTTCCTGCAATTTTATTCATTCTTTCTTGTGCCCTGCCTTGTGTGTGATGTCTCGAAAGCCTCTCAAAGTAACATCCCTTACCCTTAGTCTCCAAAAGTGAAGTAATTAAAACCCCATTGGAGGAGCCAGTGAGATAGGTCACTGTAAAGTCACATGCTGCCAAGCCTTCCAATCTGAGTTTGATCCCTGGGACTACATGACGGAAAGTACTGATCATCTCTCACAAACAGTCCTCTGATTTACACACACACACACACACACACACACACACACACACACACACACACATCAAAGTGTTTGGTTTTGGGCCCTGGCTCAAGGGACTGGGGTGCACAGTTTACATATCAAGGCAGAAATGGCCTTCAGTTTCTCCTGGCATCCCTTTATTCCCTACCTGGCACTTTCTCCCAGAGGATGGATTCTCCTCCTCCTCCTCCTCCTCCTCCTCCTCCTCCTCCTCC
>JADRCD010232660.1:0-44244 GCA_019843815.1 Montemys delectorum
TTTTTTTTAAATTTTGACCACCATCATGGCCCATAACTGAAGGGTTATATCACAGCCAACTGGCAAAGTTCTATCACTGACTGACCATGCTAAGTGACAAGAACAACCCTAAGAGGCTAGAGCACTTTTCAGGACTTGGCTGCCAAATAAAAGAATATTCCTGAGCCATATGTGGTGGTGCACACCCTGTAATCCCAGCACTTGTGAGGCAGAGGTGGATCTCTATGACTTTGAGGCCAGCCTGGTCTATAGTGCAAGTTCCAGGACAGCCAGGACTATACAGAGAAACCCTGTCTTGAAAACCAGAGAAAGAGAATATATTCCTGGTATCAGTTACAGATAGATTGCACACTATCAAGACTGAGCCAGTCTCCATCTATTCCATACACAAATCATATTCCCTTCCATGAATCCAGAAACTTCTCTAGAAAATTTTGAGGAATACTCGTCCTACTATCAGCATCAGAGCTATCCCATATCTGACCAGGCGGCAAAATCCAAGGTAGTGCATCCCTATAAGCACATTGATTCTCAACCTGTGGGTCGAGACCCCACTGGCATGATTCATAACAATAGCAAAATTAAAATTATTAAGTAGTAACAAAAATAATCTCCTGGCTGGGGGTCATCACAATGTGAGGAATTGTATTAAAGAGACAGCAGTATTAGAAAAGTTGAGAACCACCGGGCAGTGGTGGCGAGCCCCTTTAATCCCAGCACTTGGGAGGCAGAGGTGGGCGGATTTCTGAGTTCGAGGCCAGCCTAGTCTACAGAGTGAGTTCCAGGACAGCCAGGACTACTCAGAGAAACCCTATCTCGAGGAAGAAAAAAAAGAAAGAAAGAAAAAGAAAAAAGAAAGAAAGGTTGAGAACCACTGCACTAGAGGGAGCTAAGCAAGGCTTGAGACAGCCGACATGTTTCTGACACACATCACCTTGAAGGATGTCTGCAAATCACAAAAACTCACTGAGAGCAAGCAACTGTTGCTAGAACTTTCTAAATGAAAGATGTTTTCAACCTGGCTAGAAACTGCCCTGAGGAAATTACCTGGGGGAGAGCAGGGTGCCCCCCAGGCCCAGGATGCACCAGGACAGGATGGACCTGTCAGTAGAAAGCTGCAAGGCCTGGCTTTAAGTGAGTCTGCATTCCAAACAACTTTCTTCCTCTGTGATTTGGTTCTAAAGGGTAAGGATAGGTTGGGGAGCTGGGATGTGTTTACAATATTTCCTTCATACACCAAGGCCCAAAGCCCAAATTGATCTGGATACAAAAAAAAAAAAAAAAAAAAAAAGAGCAAGGCAAAGAGACACTGTTAGTGATCTATCTCTAGGCTCACAAGAGAGAAAAGGCTGGAAGAACATTCAAATTATTATGTGACATCACTCATTCATCACTAAGACATCCTGGCAAGAAAACTGTCGAGCATTCCAGCTGCATATTTCATCATTCTAAGAGCGCCTCACCCCTTACATATCTGGGCCACACTAAGCAGAAAGATGTTAATTTGTAGTTACAGGCATTGGTCTACCATAATCAGAGTGACATTATTGAATGTAATGTGTCTGTGGTCACTTTACCCTCCTCAATTCATCTAGAGAATAATCTGTGTCCCTCAGTTCATCACCCAAGCAACCCCAATCTAGCCCAAGTGCCTCTGGCAACAAAAACTTGTAGCTGAGACACCACCTCTCTACCATCTGGACCTATCCCTTCTTGGAGGAACCACGCCATCCTCTAGGTCTAACTACATAGCTGCTGCCTCTCTGGGGCTTTCCCCACTCAAACGTCTTCCCTCCATTTGGAGCTCATCATGGACTCTTTGCCCTGCAGTGTGTGCCTGTTTCTTCCTGCTGACAGGATCTGTACCTTCCTTATACTCATTATGTGCATAAGGGAGCTCAGGAAGATGCCACAGGGCAGACATAAAAGGGTAAATAAATAATCTTCTAATGCCTAAAGCCAGGGCTAGCTTCTGGCCTGGTATATAAGTACTATGTAATTGAACACAGACACAACTCACCTCACCAAAGCCTATACTACCTGATGTCCTTTCATGCTGCAGTGGCAGAGTTTATAGAGTGTGGCAGCAACTGTGTGCCCCACAATGCTCACTCCATCCATCCAGAATTTACTCACCACATTGGAGAGTGGTGAGTAAATTCTGGAAGGATTCTGAAAAGGAAAAAGCTTTTGGCATAGGGTAGGAGGAGGTCTCCCAAAAGATTTTCGTTGTAACAGATGAGAAGGAGACATCTGTATGGCCCTGGAGTTCTCACTGCTCAAAAACTAACAGAGTTGGTGTCACAAATACCTTTAACCTTTCCAAAGATCTAAACTAAGGCCTCCAAATAATAGCTACCTCCAGTCTAGTCCCCAGCAGAGGTACACAAATTCAATAGTGCAGAAATCTATCCTGATTCCTTCACTCACTGGTAGAGTAGCAGCCTACTACATACAAGGCCCTAGTTTTGAAGCGCACATACACACACATACACATATACACACATATATACAGTCTTGCAGCATTGAAAAAAGTATACCTTCTTGTGATTCCCACCTGGTTTCCTGTCCATGACACCCAGGAGATATGGCTAGATGGATATTAACTCACAGCTAAAGCCAAGATAAACCCTTCAGTAACCACAAATCTTTTTCCTCCTCAAGAACCTCTATAAAGAAAATACACTTTCCCAATGGCTAAAGACTATAGAGATGCTGATTCCCAAAAGGCACTAGCCCTTATCCAGGCTAAATTTTGAAAATTAAACAAACAAAAAAATCTAAATGAAAGCAAAAAGACAGACCCCAGTATAAGGGAATATCCAGTACGTATCATATTGTGATGGTCAGACCCAGCCTTGCAAAAACAAAAACAAAAAAACCAAAGGTAAAGATGTCAACCGGCTGGCATTAAATTACCCAGCCCCATTTGAGCCCTTGCTCAACCCCAGTGGCTCTAAACACTCCCATTACCTTCCTGGTCAAAGGTAGCACCACTCTCTCCCGACAGGAGAGACATCTATCAGATCTGCTTATGAAGAGCAGATGTAGGCCCTCTTCAGTGCAGTGGAGAAGCCAGGCCTCTGAGCAGAGACTGCTGCTCCATCTCTGCTACAACTCTAGCAACTCCCTCCATCCATATCTAGATGGCAACAGCCCCTTTCTCATCAGTCACAATGAGGTTCTTGTCTGTCTGGATGTTCTTTCACAATTTTCTCACCACATTCAAGAATGGTAATCACAAAGGGCACAGCACCCAGGGCTCTTCAAAAAGTGGTTCTGGAAAATACCTCCCGCCTACTATCTTGCCCTGTTAATCATTCCAGCATTTTACCAGGCCTAGCAGGCTGCACCTTCTGCTCACAGATGTCCCTGCCAAGGATCCCTCCAGAATCCCCTTCCTTGCTCTGTGCTGTCCAACCTGAAGGCCTGGGTGACTTGGACTAGGGCTATAGCAACTGTGGCTTGGCTCTATGCCCTTCCTATGCTGTAAGTCAACCCATCCGGCTGTCTCTTGTCCCAGTACCCTCCAAAACTGAAAACAGGCCTACAGGGCATCAACACTGAAGCCAGGAACAGCATCTCTAGGAGTGGGTAAAGCAGAGCAGCGGGCTTTGGCAATTCCACTACAGAAGACAGCTCTGATTCTACTTACACCTCTTGACATGCACCTACCTTTCCTGCATCTTACACCTACATGGTCATCTGTCTTTGCTCAGTTCTCCTAAGCTGAAAACATTGTCATGTGACATTCCCAACACTGAGTACAGCTGAAGTAGAGGGTTACAAAGTAGAATGAAGGTTTTCCTAAGTTCATAATACTCAAGAAAGAGGAGTTATTCCCAGCAACGTCTCCCAGTCCTCACAGGGAGACATTAAAATGGACATCCCGTGGCACAACTGGTGTTGCTTTTGACAGCGTCTCATTGCATAGCTAGGGCTGGCATGAACTCAGTCTTCTTCATGCACCACCAAAGGCAGTTCATAGCTTCAGCATATGCTATCACATCCCACAGTCACACTTTTTACCTTGTGCTTTTACAAAGCACCTCACTTGCCCTCATGTGGTACCTTCACATCAAACTGTCCACTTGTCTACTCATAGTTGTCCTTACCCTTCTAGATCCACATACAAGTACATAAGATCCTTTAAAATAACTGGTAAGACTATCCATGTTTGACTAAGGCCACCCCTTCACTAGCCTTGACATCCTGGTCCTTTCATCTTGTTTCTGGGTGACAAAAGCCTTTCTGAGTTCCTCAACTGACAATCTCCATACTTTTGTTTTAACAACTCAAAGGAGAATATCCCTAGCTTTTCTTAATGTAGACTCAAATACATATGACAGATTCTACAAAGCAGAGCCCTGTGTGAGACTGCTCCATAAAGTGCCACTGTGAGGATGACCCTCTGGTTAATTAAGCACATGCAGACTAGCCAACTTCCCCACAAAAGATCACATTTCTAAAAGCCCAGGATCTCTCAAGCAGCATCTACTAAGTTGTACCTCATTATGTACAGTTTTGGTAACAGCACAAGACTATTAATATTTCACTGTGCTGCTAGCAAAAACCAGGCTTCCTGGCTTAGAGTTGATTAGCAATCCATTTCCACAGGAACCAAGGAGAGCATGAGTTAGAACAAGAAAGGGAAAAGAAGAATTGGATTGATTCTGTTTATTCCATTTTGTAAGGCACACACTGTATAGTCCCAAAGTCTAGAAGAAGGGTTAAGTAGAATGTGCCCGAGACAGCAGTAAGGATACTTCTATCAAATAGCTTCCTTTGGGAAACAGGGTGGTGAGGAATACAAAGGACCAGCTGAGCAGAACACATTCAAAAGCATGAGGACTCTGCCACCAAGCACTATGTAGTTGAGTAAAGTCACTTTACTTAAGGCCCTTTCCTAATTAGAGCAAACTTCTACATCCTTCAGTTGCAAGATTCAAAGCCAATTCCTAGTAGAGTTTCTGTTAACCTTCAGAGTAGCACAGAAATGTAATTTCCTCTGTGTGGCTCAATACTCACTAATTAGAAGCCACAGTGTTTTGCCACAAATAAGCAGGGTGGTTTGCAAAGACCTCTGGGGTTTTAGTTCCATGAAAAACAATATTCCCTGCATCACTACTTCTTCAGGACTCAGAGCTAGAAACGGACTACAGAAAGGGAGAAGGCTCTGCAGTGCTCTGTGTGCCACTAATTCCTTCACACTATGATGCTCTAGAACTTAGATAAAATAAGATTCTTTCTTCCAATTCCCCAATGGCGCACAGCATGCTTTGCAGAAAAAGTGTCAGTGAGCAAAGATGATAGGAGCTCGAGCAAGGTGCATCTTCCTGTCCCTAAGCAATTGGTTATGATATTGGGAAGTGGCCTGCAAGCAACATGATGAGAAGCAAATATATCCACAGACCCTGCAGTTCTCAAATCATGTTCACTGAACCTTCGGCCCAAGATGGAAGAAAGACTCACATTCCAAACTGTCAAGTGCCTAGCACTCAGCATGGGTCTTTTGATGGGCTACCTTACTACACCTGACCAGGTCTACCTCTTTATACGACATCCCATGAGCAAACCCCTCAAACTCTATCATCACCTTTCTCAAGCAGAGAACACATTCCCAGAAAGAAGAGCTAATAAAAACAGGTACCCCAGTCTCTTAATACTTCACCGAAACAAAACAAGCTTTAGACACAAAAGCTTCCTCTGTTCAACAGCCCATTTTCTCTTCATTCTCTGTTAAATATCCTTTTAATATCAGTGAACCCCACCCCCAAAAAAGTGAAAACTCCCTATATTCTGTTCTACTCAGAAATATGCTTAATACAGGAGGCCTAGAAATCAGGCCAGCTTTCACTGCTGCCTTATAATTTGTAGCCTGCTGAGCAGAAAGGAGCTTTGGTACAAAAAAACAGATGGGATTCATTCCTATCTCTAGCAGTTAACCCTGAACATTAGATTCATGTCTAGATCAGAAATAACAGCACCTCCAAGAGGGCTACCTGAGAATTAAGAATGTCCTAGAGCCACCTATGCCCACAATAACAATTCTAGCAATGCTCCTTCCTCATTCCCATTCTGGCTTCTTTTGTATGTTTTTTATTTTATTTTATTTTATTTTATTTTTATTTGGGTTTTTTGAGACAGGGTTTCTCTGTGTAGGTCTGGCTGTCCTGGAACTCACTCTGTAGACCAGGCTGGATGCGAGCTCAGAAATCCGCCTGCCTCTGCCTCACAAGTGCTGGGATTAAAGGCGTGCGCCACCACTGCCCAGCCCATTCTGACTTCTTAAGTCTGCTATTCACACTCCAAAATAGTTCCTGTCAATTTTTGTATTTTATACAGTTGTCACATGAACACTGTAGATGACAATATGTTATAATGTCAAAATGTTGGCCAAGCCTAAGTCCTACACAAAGGCAGCCACTAACTGAACTACTTGGGATAGTTAGTTGTATAAAGGAAACTAGGAAGGAAAATCTCGAACAAAGACGAGGGACAACATATGACGTCTTCCTTCTATCTGATGAGTGCACATGTGTTCCACTGAATGTCCAAGCATGAAACAAGGTACAAGAACTCTTCACAGAACATGAGTCAACAGCATTCTAGGTATGCTTCTTACAATAACTAGTTCTTTACAAATAAATACACAAGCCTAGATTCTGGCTGGAGTAGTTTTTCATTACTAAAGTTGGGTAGGAAACTTGAATTGGCAGGTTGATGGTCTAAGTTCAGCCCTTGTGAAACTCTAAGCACCCATAAATCCTAGGCAAGTATTTACAAACCTGGCTGCAAGTTGGCTGATTTAACTGCTGCAGCACAAATATGAGCACATGTGTTCTGCCAAGCCTGGCCTCAGCCTAGAAGCTGGCCAAGCCTGTGAGCAAAGGAGTAAGCACAAGTCTACCCTGAGCAGGCCATGCACCTGCTGCTCAAACAGCATAGCCTCACCTCCTCACATCCTTCTCCCACCTCAACCAGAACAGCAGTCTCATTCACAGAGTACTTGCTGTGTACCAGGTACCAGGAAAAGCTTTGAATATATAAAGTCATGAGATACCCAAGTTCCACAGAAATGGGCTGGAGTGAGAGAAATGCTTTGACCCAGATTTTCTATTCTGTATCTCTAGCTGTGCTGTAAATCTTATATAACACAAATTTACATTATAGTTCTATTTTTAAAAACTTCAAACATTAATCACGGCTTCAAACATTAATGGAAGCTGTTAGCTCCTAACTGAAATAATGATATGTGGAAAAGGATACTTATTTATATAATTAATCCAACATGAATTCTTTCCTTAAAACAGTCTTTCTGCAAAATACTATTACGAAAGGAATAACTCATCTTAAATCAGCTGTACTGTGCTCTGTAAGTTAGGTGGTACAGAAACACACTGGTGTTGAAGCTCATCAAGACAAGCAGCTGTTGTCATTGACACCCCACCTATTTCCCTCCCCAAGCTTCTTAGTCACACTAAGGAATCATGATCCCTAGCTGTATGATACCAGATGTTGCAGAGAACATGGCTAAATGCCATGGCATCTTCCTGTCTCTGGGTGACTTGAGGGGGAACTAAAAGAGTGAAAATGAAAGGCAGACCATTCAGAGTGGGCTGCTTTCATGTGTCACTCTGCTTAAAATGTCCCTGGTTACAGGCTCCAAACAGCTTGGGAAGAAAAACATCTCTCTAGCTCATTTTCCTAACTTAGTACTGACCCTTCTTCTCCATTCCTATCATTAGTGAAAAATAAAAACCAGGACAATTACAGCAAGTGATTTCTTATAACGGTAACACTCACCTGCCATTGAAAGAATGCAGTCAGGGTTTACATTTCCCATTGAGTTCTTTGTAGAACTATACAAAGAGCTGCCAAAAGCAGGGCTACAGTAGTGCTGAGCTTCTCATTTTCTGACCACACATTTGGACAAACATGAGTAGCATCCAGAGCAAAGTTCAGACCATCAAGAATGCTACTTGAGGAAATCCTCAAGTAACACCAATTTTGTGGTGTTGGAAAGCCTACAAATATTCAATATTGTATAATTAAACTACTAAATGAATTAATAACTTTTGCCACTGTTAATATACTATTTCCCAAAGTAGGGTTTTTATTTACAAAAAGGCCAATTCCATCACAAACTCCATCAGGAAACTTTCAGACTTAAGATGCTTCCACTGGTCAAAGCCTCTGTTCCCTGGTCCCAGAAAAGGACCTGGCATCAGAAGGAACAGGACTGCAGTGCACTGCACTTCTCTGCTCTGCTTTGTACAGCCTTTAACTGAAGCCGACCTCATGAACAGGCTCTGTGTGGGAACAAAGTTCCAGCAGCCTTAATGCTAGAGATGAACAGAAGCTGCTATAGAAAGAAATGTAAAACATAAAATTCATTTATACATACATGTACACACAGACAGCTTTAACACATAACAACTAACATAATGAGGTGTATTTGTGGAGAAAGGTTTGGCCTAATACTGACATCTTTTAAATGAACTCTGTTCTTGACTCAATACAGTGAGAAATAATATTCCAGCTTCCTAACTTGAAAAAGACAGAGAGACAGACAGACAGATTCCTTATGCCAGATTTGGTTTCTGCAGACTCAGTATTTGTTTTATGAGTCTTGCTCAAGTTGATTCTGTAAATAATTAGCTTAACTCAGCCAATTACATATATTTCCCACAGTTTATAGTTTTGTCTTTGATTCTCTATTGCTTTTTTAATGGCTTCTTGCTGTTGCTGTATTGGAGCATGCAACACAGGTCAAAGAAGGTGATCTTCTTGAGAGATTGGCACTTGTACCCCTCAGCCTGTGCAGCAAATGCACATGACTTGTACAGCATGTCACCACCATTACTGCTTCTGATATCCTAGCTCCTTGAATAAGACAGTCCCCCTGTCATTTTGCTTTACTTAGATAGTGCTCCTACAACTGAATTATTATATTCAAACATGTGCCTCTGTATGTATAAATTACATATACATTATATCCTACATTTCTACCCACATACACTGGACTCAGTGAATGTGAAATGCTTCTCTTAAATAGAAAGTGTTTACAAGAGTATTAAAACAAATGCCGGAAATTACTATTTTACATTTAGACCATAAAAATTTAAAGTTAATGCAGTGACATAAGACCTAAGAGATCAAATACATCATATGATTGTCATATATGCAGGTTGTGTTAATTGGTTATTGTTTTCTTTAATCAGAAAATAAAAGAGCTTACCTTTGAATACTGAGATCACAGCTTACAGTCACTATATCTCAGCCTATTTTATACAAGTGATATGGCTACGGAGGTCCGAGGAGAACGAGAATAAAGTGAGATAAACGTGCTGAAAACTGCTTAAAAGTATTAACCTGAAATACACAGAGGGTCCAACACCAGTTTTAAAAATACATTAACAGGTATTCCCAGCTCTTCAATTAATTACGGTGACTGATTCATGATTTTCAAACATTCACCCATTTAAAAAAAAAAGAAGAAGAAGAAGAAAGAAAATGCTAATCCAAGCAAAACCACTAAGTATTTCATTCCCAAAGATAACAGTTTGAGAGATTACAACCAATTTCAGGAGCTACTTAACCCAACCCCTTACTTTGCCATACAATGCACCGAACCTCATCAGCATGAGGTATGTTGGAAATCTATGGAGCCATTATGGGGCACAAGAGATGTGGTACTCCTGCAGCCTTAAGGGACACAGGTTGCCAGCCACACCTCTGGTGAAGCGCCGGCCCCCACCAAAAGATATGGCTTAAGGAGGACACTTGTCTCAGATTAATTATAATACTGCTAGCTGGCAAAGCCAGAAAAGTAAAAGCTCAAGTTATGTACTAAAAACGATTAAAAAGTGTCAGAGGATTGCACAGCTCACACAGATTCTAAGTTCGACATTGATCTGTAAACTCCCTGATAAGAGCTACACTGAAGGGCTTACATCTAGATATTGCTACATGTCCAAAAGGAGAGCTTTAAAACAGACATCATGGCTTTGGACAAAGTATTGCTCTTCTTTAAAATTCTCAGTCATTGATTTCAAAAAGGGTTAGAGTGGATCTGAAAGCTGGAAAGCCTTAGGGGGTCACATTGCTCTTAAGACCAAGATATA
The DNA here is from genome assembly GCA_019843815.1 of Montemys delectorum. Taxonomy (NCBI): domain Eukaryota; kingdom Metazoa; phylum Chordata; class Mammalia; order Rodentia; family Muridae; genus Montemys; species Montemys delectorum. Next base: position 10,128 of record JADRCD010232660.1, read on the forward strand.
AAATTGCCATTCAAGCCAGACAACCTGATGGTTCTAGAAGTCAGAGAAGAAATCTTGAGGGCCCAAGTGAATAATAAATGGTGCGACGCTCAGAGGCTGGCAATAGGGGCTGTCAATGAAAAAACCACCTACAGTGAAGAAAAGAGCAGAGAAGCAGAGCTTTATGTTAATCTCACACAACTGGACGAAGCTAAGAGCTTCATTTATATTTCTCTGCTCTTTCAACTGTAAGTGGAATTTTCATTACAAAATGAAGGGTGGGAAGGGCAAAAGGTGGGAGGACACTTAATTCATTACAGAATTTAAACAGTTGAACTTGCATGGTTACCACTTCTAACATAGGGTCAACAGCTCCATTGTTTTAAGTAAAGCAGAGAAATGTAAAAGTTTGCAGCAACTGGGCAGGTTTACAACATGGTTAGTAACTTCCAACAAACAACAAAATTAAGAAGAAAGGGGGAAGACTTGGTAGGAACCATTTGAAATGACGGCCATCATGTTGGAGAACAGCACAGCTTCCTCCTCCATCAGAGAGGGGGTGAGTTATGAAGCAGAGTGAGAGACTGCAAAAGTCTTTTCTAAAGAGAAATCTCAAGGCAGATTCCAGCCTAGAGTCCAAATTTGATGATCAATTTCAAATAACAATACAACTGCAACTGCCAATTAATAGTATTTTAAAAAACAGGACCATTGTAAATATTTAATTAATAAAAACTGGATACTAGCAGCCATGCTTTCTTCTCAGTGATGGCTCTGTTTCATCCATAGGTCAGCAAAACAAATCAATGAACATGAAAACTCCCAGCTGAAAGGGGCCCTGCTCCACTATGTCTTGCACTAACACACATGATGAGAATGACAAGTTAAAGCTCTTTTCAGCAAGTGACAAGGTTTTATTAAAGTATCACCCACCACTAGTAGAAAACAAAAGTCAAAGAAAGGAACAAATGACTATGTGATACACATCTGAGCAGCACTTGTGCCCGCAGGCTCATCTCACCTTCCCTTCCAAAGGAGCCTGGTACATAAGTTTATTAAGACCACTTTCAAGTGATGGACACTGCTTGGTTTCAAAAAGGAATTTAATAGAAAAGTAGTTACTTCCTAAGTCATTTTTAAAAATAGAGACTTGTGTCTGCAGAAGGCTATACTCGTGCCTGAATGGGGGTGAGTACCTTAATGAAACCATTCCCTTCTAGTAACATCATCAGCTTTCCAAACACAGTGAGAATGCAAGGGAGGACTTGGGTCTGCACCCTTCACAGAACAGCACAATGTTACTGGCTCCCAGTTTCCACCAGTATAATCAGGTGTCTTAAAAGTAAATGCTGACCCATGGCTGAAACCTGTCACTTTTCACAGCAGCACTCAACAAGAACTGGGACAATCAGAGAGCGAGTTTTTATGGGGATCCTGTTGCTGCTTTAGATTCTGATATCAAAGAAGAGGAAAGGAGACCCTTCAAGGAATTAAAAAAAAAAAAAAACTGCTAATCATCTATCTACATGGGAAAAGTCAAGGAGTGAACACAGAGTCTTACAGAGTGAAGAAGGCCACAAGAACAAAAGAGGGTGATTGATTAATTTATTTTTTTAACTTGAAAATTCGTAAACTAAAATAATCACAATCCTCCTTCCCCATCTTTGGATGGTGCCATCACTTTAATAAGCAATGCTGGGATAACAGAATGTAACCTTATCATGGGGATGCCCTTGTACAACTGGAGTACAAAGAGCTTACAAAATGAAGAGATTGAGAAATCTTCTTTGCTTTGTTTTAGCAGCTTGCTTACAAATAAATGGGTTTCTAGGGCCAAGTTATTACTAGTTTTCAATTCCTTGAAATTTGATACCAAAACATATCAAAAATAATAAGCTAAAACAATATTCAAACCCATATTTTATTGGCTTTAATTACACACTTCGTTATTTACAAAGTTAAGGTTTAAATGAAAAGTTTCTACTGTATTTAAAAAAAAAAAAAAATAACTACAGCCCAAATTCAAGTGCCCTGGAGTAAGCACATATCACTCAGCTACCAATCAGTGACTGCATCAGGAACCAGGCAGTACTCTGTGTTACAACAAAGCAGTTTATTTGTGATCAGTGTTGAGACTCTATACATCCTTCACAAATTTAACTTTACATAATCTGATACTCTCTTAAAACGTCAACTTTGAGCTGCTAGACTTCCCTACAACGAAGGGGCTGGTATAAATTATTTCCAGGAATGAGGTACCGTTTCACAGAACTGGTTTCTTTTGTTTGTTTTCAAGTTTTAGAGAACTGAATTTGCATTTGTTAAAATCAAAAAGTAGGAAAGATGTTCTTTACAAATAATTTTGATCAAGTAAGTATGTGTTCAAAGAAAGCAGGATAAAAAGGCTTTTTCTCTAACATTCTGCATTGTACTGTATTGTTGTTCAATAGGAATGAGCTTCTGTCATTTGCTAAAAGAATGAGTAGTGGGGAACAGGATATGTTGGGAATTTCATAACGGGTAACAGAACCATTCTCTTGGGCAAACCTACAGAGAAAAGAAAACGGAGAGGACTCCAATAAAAATTTCAGGTTAAAAATTCTTACAGTAATTATCATTAACCATTTCCAGATTAGTCAGTCCACTTCATGCCATTTTGGAAGAGGCCCAAAGTCTCTCACAAATCAATTGCTCTTCTATCTTGATGCATAATGTTTTCTGCTCTAAAGTAAAAGGCCTGTATCATAGAATGACACTCAGAATGTTATCTGAGTGAGCAGGCATGAATTCTAAAGATCTAAAGCAATGCTAGTGATTAACATATTCGTCCTAAAGTGACTCTAGAAATGCATATGGCACATGACATTTTACAGGAAAAAATATGTCAAGATATAAGGCTTTCTGTGTGGGCCTCAACTCCCAGAAAGACAGTTTCAATCAACGCACCACCAGGTTTTTGTCTTCTCAGTGGCTACCATTAATTTGGCATGGCAAATCTGGAAAGATTAATTGTTTACTTAATTTGTAATTAATACGTTCTTGTGGCCTCACAAACTCCTGCATACTAAGGAGGATTTGAAATCTGCCCCTGCCTTTATGCTGATGTTTACCCTAGGAGAAATCACAAAGCAGCAACAGCAGGTATTCAAGAGCACCAGATGATCAGAGGGAGATAACCCCACATGCAACAGCTTTACAAAGGCCAAAAGACATATTTACCTTACAGCCAAAATAAAGCATTGTTTTAGTAGATTTGCATCACAGTAACATTTAAAAACCCAATCTTTTATGTGAAAAATGGGGCGTCAAATTACACCAGCTTTGGAAGTCAGTCATATGGCACATGGAAGAGAGGCGCCTTCTGAGGCTCAGAGGCCACAGGGTGAAAGAATGTTAAGGAAGGACCAGAAAAGAAAAATTAAAAAGACTGAGGAAAAACATGGATGTAACTGAAGAGTCTAAAAATCAAATTTTTTAAAGAAAAAGTTTCTAGCACTGCTTTAGTAGACTTCATCTTGTTATTTCGTAACTGACACACAGACTCAGGCATAGCAAGTAAGTCAAGTGTGCTAGGTTAACCAGCTGGCCCCAATTTGTCAGGATGAGTTTTTCAGGACATTAAGAAGCTAGAGAAAGGACAAATGCCAACGGTCAAAACAAAAAGAGCCAGTCTGAATTCAGAAGGAAAGATTAAAAAAAAAAAAAAAAAAAAAAAAACTTGAACTAGTCCTGAACTACATACAGTTCAGAATATGGAGAAGCCTGGGCCACATGAGTGTGCCAGCAGATACAACCAGGCAAAAGACTTAAGTCTGGGCTCTGTATTTTGCCCAAACAAAACTTCCTGCACACATTTGAACCTTGCCAAACTACTCAAATTCTACACTTCAGTATAACAATGTCTTAAGGACCTGTTAACTGACATCAAATAAAAATGGTAAAGCTGATGTGTGAAGAGAAAAAGGCACAATGTGAAGGTCTGAGCTCATGTAAAGGATCCATGCCACAAATAGCAATGCATGAAGGACCTTTGCCTTCCGTGTGCATGCACACCTGGTTGGGGCTGTGTAGACGGACAGACAGACACACACACACACACACACACACACACACACACACACTCACACACCCTTTGCTCTCTTTTCTCATTGACAAGCATCCTATAGATGATGGCTGATTCCGTAACATACAGCATCTGAGTTACGAAAAATATCTAAGAGCATATCACTGACTCCAAACCTACTGCCTCCATTGCCACATAAACCTCATTCAAAAGTTATCCAAAGGGCCGCCATTAGGGTTCATTCACATATCTGCTGGTATTTTTTATTTTGACAAATTAACAAACAAACAAACAAAAAAAAAAGCAATAGGCCTAGGATTTTCTAGCATCAGCTACTGACTTTCTGCAAAAAACAGACATTGGCAATGAAACCCATAATCTCTGTGGGACCAATGACATCTATCTATCCCCAAAGCAAAAAGTATAGCAAAGACTAATGGGTACAAATTTGAAGTGATGACTTTCTTTTCATGACTCAAATCACCCACATTCATAAAGTTCTATACACAAACTAACTAACAATCTGGCCATGTAACTGGCAGGTGGCTGGGCTAGAAACTGGGGATGTGGCCCTTCAGTAGCCTTTGAATGGAGTATAGGCTAAATGTAAGAAGAATTACTTCAAATATTTAATTTCAATATGGTCAGAAACAGGCAATAAGAACAAGCAGTTCTCCAATCAGGCAAAGCAGAGAGAAGAGCAACTTCGACCAAACCAAGAACCACAAGGTTGTGGCATTTTCAGAGGGAATTTAAGTTGGGCCACTTGAATGATTAGATCTGAGATCCTCCAACTTGTTTACTGAAACCCTGGTTACAAACTATGTTTTGAGTTGCTGTGACAAGTTTGCTAAGAGGAGGAATCAGTAAGAAAGTGTACATACCATATGCAGGGGCAGCTGTGCTGTAACCATATGGGGTTCCGTAACCTGGTGTAAAGAAGAAGATGGCAATCAGTCCAGGCCCAATTGTCAAACACCACCTGGAGAACTGCAGACTCTGGAAGGCTAAGAACACCCTACAAAGTCGTTCTACTCCTGCTTAGTTGCAGAAGCCTCACACTATGACCTACACAGATCTCCTTAACTTACCTAACTTATCCTCCCCCTCTGCTCTTGTTCTGTTCATCTGTGTTCTCTCCTCTCTCCCTTCTCTTTCTCCTCCCTTTCTTTCTTTTATTCCTCCTCCATCTGTACTTCTACACTGTACTATAATTTATGTACTTGTCTCTATGCCCCACTAAAATGTCAGAAATCAAATCTTATCTTTGCAACATCTAAACCTAACATATTAAACAATTAAACAACTGTTAACCAAAATAATACTTAGAACCATTGCAATTACCAATTTCCCAAGGATGGAACATAGGACTTTCCATGGCTCCTTTTAGAAAACAAAGACAGGGCATGCTGTAGCCTGAAATGCCACTAAAGAGAATGCATGGGTCAGGTCCTGAGCCCAGTGATAAGGTACATTACTTAAAGCATCTGAATATCAAGCCCCAACACAAAGTCTCTCCCTAAAAGTTGGTAATTTGATATATCCACTTCAAGTAAAATCTACTAATAAGAACACAAATGTTTTTGAACTAGTTAATTCTCGCAGTAATTGCGCTAAACAAAAGAGCACCTAATTTGCCATATTCCCATCTTTACAACTGGTAAACCCAGGCTTCTTTATAGTGTTCTGGTAAGGTTTAGCTATACCATGTTAACAAAAACTATAATTTTCTGGGTCTTTCTGGGCAAACAACTTAAAATTATATAAATATTAAATGGATTGGCCAAATTCCAGGGGAAACACTGTAACTTGTCTCTTAACTATGACAAAATGCACAATAGTAATCCAAACACCACAAATGCAGAAGCAGAAGGATCCAAGTTTGAGGCCAGGTTAGGCAGACTTCATACAGTAAGGTTCCGGGGCATCTTAGACTATAAATCCTGTCTGAAAATAATATATAGAAACAAAGCAGGCTGGGTGTGGTGGCTCACACCTTAAATATCAGAGTTGGAAGGCAGAGGCAGGTGGATCTCTTTATATACAAGGTCTATAACTTAGCAAGTTCTAGGTCAGCTAGGGCTATACTGAGTGAGACCCTGACTCAAAGCATTATCACCACATTAACACTACATAAATCCTTACTGAAATCTAGATTTGTTTTAAATCCCAACTGTTTGTTCTAGAACTATTTATGCTTATGCTGATCAGAACAGCTTATCATTGAGACTAGAATCAAGTATCAACTCCCCAGGAGTACTACCTCCTCTTTTTCCCTATATTGCATCATGCTCAATCAAATATCAGTTCCTTGCCTCATCTGACCCTGAGCATTCACTGGGCCACAAACTAGATCTTAGTCACCTTTGCTCAGTTTTTATATAGCACTAAAGTGTATGCCAGAGAGAGGACCACTTTTCACTTTGCACTACATTTAAACTATTTACCTGGGGACAGTACACTCAATCACAGTCTACACTAAAACTGTAGATTTCAAGAGGACAAACTAACAGCTAAGATAAACATAAGGAAAAGCAGAGAGTAGCAGAAGGCAAAATAAAACTTTGTGTTTTCATACTGTACGAATGTATTCCAGGGAATGAAAGCTATTTCCTTAAGCTACAATGTCAAAATTTTTACTAAAACTTCCTGAAAGAAATGAAACTACTAGTTAAGTTGGCCACTGATCAGGTCACTAAGACTCTCTGAGCCTCAGTGTTATTATATACAGCAGCTAAATGGGCAAGAAAATTAAAGTATATGTAAAAACACCTACGCCAATCCCTGGAACAAATGGCAGAAATTCATTCAAGATCTAGATTTAACCTAAAATTAATTTCTTGTCCAATAAAAGAACTATTTTCTTTTTGACTTTTTTTTTTAAAGCTTCAGGAGCAGTCCTTGTACAGAGGTCAAAGTAATGCTTTAATAAGACAAAAGCCATTTATAAACAAAAGCTGACAATCAGGAAATACACATAATCCCTCTCATCATCACCATACTAAACATAGCTGCATAACCCTCAGCTAGGAAGCAAATAACAGAAGATCTGGCAATGGCAGATGTTACCAGACTGAGTCCCAAAGGAATACACTATCAAAACACAGGCTCATCTCAATAAATAACCATTCTCGAATAAGGCTAGAGCTATTAATTTTCAATAAAGAGTATAGGAAAGTATCTTAATGTCAGATACAAACTAAATCAAAAAAAGTCCAGGCTTATTTCCTTTCATACATATTTTAGTATTCTTTATCCCATGAAAAGGCACAATTGAACCCTTTCAACTCATCTATGAACAATGCTGCTTCCTATAATTTGTTCACATCTTTTCACCCATCTACCAGTTTCCACCACAGGTAACACATCTACAATAGCCTTCAAAGCTTGTGCCATTATGCCCATTATGTCCTTGTATCTCCTCTTTACCCTATAGGAGGAATATTTATAAATAATATCTAATTTTGCTGTTCTATCCTTCAAACCATTGATGACTTTCCACTGTACTCAAGATTTGAAGACAAAATCCAAACCATGGATCAGAAAATCTAAGTAACCTTATATGGGAAATAAAGAAGCCAAACTGTAAAAGCACTCTTTTCTGAGACATTCAGGGCTTTCTGACCTTTAGGAAATTTCCAGAAATTGTACTAGCATTCAATAAACTATTGCCTATGAAAGAGCCTCATTTCTCTAATCAGAAAGCCTATAACAATACTGGGTCTCTGCACATGGAGTTTACTCTTTCAAGCCAGTCTTCTCAGTGAATACGTACTAACTAACTCTCCGCACTGCACTTTAGGGTCAATTCTTCAGGGATGCCTTAATTGGACCAGCTAGTTTACTCTCTTATATTCCCATGACACTGTGTTCAATATCCTCCCTCAGACTTTTCTGCTTTAATTTTGGTTGCTTGCTTACCATGCCTCACCTTCCACAATGTAAGCTAAGCAAGAGTAAAATCTATGTCTGGTGTATTTTAAAGCAAGAAAATTCTGTAAGACATTTTGTCCAGGGATGTAAACAGAATGAACTAGTAACTCCAAAGTGGCATCATTCATAATTCTTTCCAAAAGGCAACAACATGCACAGTGAAGCAATTCTAAGGACAGTCTTAGACTAGATAAGATCTACTATTCATATAAACCTCACCTTGGTCAAGAAATACAAATGGCTTGTCAAGTGAAAATTTTCACTCCTTCAAAGTGCAAATGTCACTTTAACAAGCCATCTGGATATTCATGAATAAAAAAACATGGATTTGAACATTAGGCAGAGAGTGGGCAGCATTCTGACTCTCCCACAAGCCATGTGGTAAAACAAAAAGGCCAATAGCTTCGGCAATGCATCAAAGGCCTTACTCTGCTGCTTATTTCACCCAGATCTGTCTGCCTTACCTGTAAACTAACATCCACTGAAGGAAACATCAAGGATTAAGAACAAGTAAAGTAATTTATATGGAAATACTTGGAATATAAAAGATTCTCAATAAATAAGTTGTATCTACCCCACACCCCCTAATACACACACACACACACCTCCTTTTTGTGTTATGTTTCTTTCCTTTGACTAATTCTCAAATACTGAATTTCATAAATGCTAATTTATAAGTCAGGATTCATCTCTATTAAGAAACTCGAAACTCCATGAGAATTGTGATATAGTATCCCCACAGAACACACTCTGCTCTGCTGCCCAAACATCATAATTTATAGAACAGCTTTTAGATTCAAAATATATTCCTCCATCCAATGTCAGTCATGATTCTTTCTTTTCCCTCCAGAAAGGCTATAGTTACTCAGCAGATCCCTTCTGAAGTTCTATATACTCCTACACATGTGCAGTATTTCCCAAGACCATATAGAGCTCCAGAGAATGAGGAAATGCTGTTCTTCTGGCCTGGAATAAAAGCGGCCATTTGATCTTTAGTAAGTGGCACCAACCTGGAGCTATATATCCAGGAGCTGCTGTAGCCCCCACGAACGCTCCCCTTGTCAGAGTTCCTCTTCCTCTACCCCGAACTGCCTGGACTGCTGCAGATACTGCCGTATTCACAACGCCCTTTGCCTGTAGTAACAACAACAATAATTTCATCATGGAGAGAAAGAACTTTCAGCCTCTCATCTACTATGGAGCTTCAGCTAAGAAAGTAAGACATCTATGATTAGACTCTTCAGTTGACCATCTGCAAAACAGGTATGGCACCTACCTTAAAAGAACTATTCTGAAGAATGTGCTAATCATATGAAAATATTTGAGTAACTATGTTTCACTAGTGAGTTACCTAGGAAACAGTTAAGATTCAATAAAAAAATTTGAGTGGCCAAATTATACCCAAAGTCATTTTTAGGTCTCATACATAAAACACTGTTTCTTGTACTAAGCACATGAATTTTATGGCTTCTAGTGTGGAAATTTTCTAAAATGGAGTGGATTTTCTTTTAAAAAGACACAATCTATCTCCAAGTAATCAAAGTTATCAGACTGCAGAGTGACACAACATAGATCTAATTTATGTTATTATTAAGACTTCATAGCCGGGGGCTAGAGAGATGGCTCAGAGGTTAAGAGCACTGACTGCTCTTCAAGAGGTCCTGAGTTCAATTCCCAGCAACCACATGGTGGCTCACAACCATCTGTAATGGGATCTGATGCCCTCTTCTGGTATGTCTGAAGATAGCAAGTGTGTTCAAGTACATATAAATAAATCTTTAAAAAAAAAAAACTTCATAGCCAATTAATAAATACTTTAACCTAGAATAAACATTAATTTTTTTTAGAATGCTGTGCATGCATGCATATGTGTCTCTGTGTGCGTGTGTACACACCACATGCATGACTGATGCTTGTGGAGGTCAAAAGAAGGCATCAGGTCCCCTGGAAGTAGAGCCACCAGGTAGGTACTGGGAACCAAATGCAAGTTGTTTTCAAGAACAAGTGCTCTTAACTACTGTGCCATTACTCCAGTCTCTGAATGTGGGCTCTGAAATACTAAAATTTACTAATAAAGTGTAAGATGTCTTATATGGTAAAAACAAACCAAGTTGACAAGGATCTTTCTGCTTATCTTACTTTTTAAGTGAATACAAACTATCCAAGTGGCTGAAACATGCAACAAAATGTCCATGGCCTTTTGCCACAGGATACCCTGGTTTAAAAAGGAATTTATCCTGTTCTCTGCTTCCTAACTGTGGCTACACTGAGCCAGCTGCCGCCTCCTCCTGCCATTATGCTTTTCTCACCCTAGTGAGATAGACCCATGATGAGTCAGTGTCACCTGCCATCTGAGAATGTTTATGGAGAAGTTACTACACTTGAATAAAAAGGACAACACCAGCACTCACCTTGCTGGGCCACAGATTACTCAATTGCTAACTAGATGACTTCGAATATCAATTTAACAGACAAGACATCTAAAACAACCAAAATTAAAGTCACTGTTGTTTTTACTTTGTACCTATTTGCAGATTCTTTACACCCATCATAGGGGTCATTGGTGCAGAGATCACCCTCACCCTCTCTAAGAGAACCGCCTGTCCTAGAAAACTCAAGGCAGCCAATTTCACTGTACTAGAGTTTCAAGTTAGATCTCAAGCCAAAGAGAATGCATTTTCTACTACCTAATGGGAATTACCTACTCTTCTTTTTTCAAAGCAGAGAGACAATATTCCTTAAAAATACAATCAAGGAAAATAATCTGTGCTCTAATACAAGAACATATAGCATTTCAGAATGCAGAAGGGAACCTGGGGGAGGGAGGGCTGGCTGCAAACATAGTGTAACAAGTGAAGATATGTAGACACAGGTGTCTATCATAGGACAAACTATGACACACTGCAGCTTCTGTGATGAGATGCTTTCTATACTTTCATTTATTTTGTTTGTGCTTTATTTGGAGAAAGTTACAAGGCAGGAGGCAGACATGAGGGGATAGGGGGATGAGTGGGACTGGGGTATATGATGTGAAACTCACAAAGGACCTCCAACGGCATAGGGAATAAGTTAAATAATAGGCAAACAGGGCTGCATGAAATTAAAAAGCTCCCACTACACAGCAAAGAAACTGTCATAAAAATGGTGCTAAGACAGTGTGCAGAATGAGAAAAGTCTTGGCCAAATATATATCAGACAGGAAATTATCAACAATTTGTAAAGAACTCTAAAAATTAAATAAAAAAAAAAAAAGTACTCAAAAACATAGGCTAATGAATTGAATAGACAGTTGTCAAAGGAAAATTATAAATGGCCATAAATGTTTTAAATAATGTTCAACCATCAGAAAATAGCAATGAGAACTACACTGAGGTTTCATCTCACCCAAATCAGAAAAACTACTGTCAAGAAAACAAGGCTAAAAATGTGGATAAGTGATAGAGCATTTGCCTAGTATGCCCAAGGTCCTCAGATTTATCCCACCAGTACTACTCTACCACCCAAACAACATACATAGAAAAAAACAAATCCTAGCAAAGGAGATAGATAGATAGATAGATAGATAGATAGATAGATAGACAGACAGACAGACAAATGATAAAGATATAGATTAAGAATTCATAGGGCCTGAAGAAATAGCTCAGCAGTTGGGAGCACTGGCTGTTCCCCTAGAGGATCCAGATCCATTCCCAGGATCTTCATGGCGATTCACAACTGCCTATAACTCAGTACTAGGGGATTCACAATACCAGGTATATACATGGTGCACATATATATGCAGGTAAAATACCCATACATGTAAAATAAATATTTTTAAAAGAATATTTATTCACCGCTGGTAATAACATAAATTTGGTAGCTACTATAGAAATCATATAGAGGTTCCACAAGAAACTAAAAATAAAACTACAATATGTAACACAGCTATACCAATCCTATAAGTATACACTCAAAGGATTCTAAATTCTAAGTATAGATACTACAAAGATACTTATACATCTGTATCTATTGCTGTAGTATCTACAATTGTCAGGATACATAATCAGCATAGAAGTCCACCAACAGACTAATGGATAAAGAAAATGTGATGGGTGTATGGGGATGTGAATACACATACACACATATACATACATATACAGGGGTATTTAGCTGTAAAGAAAACGAAATTATGTTATTTTCAGAAAAATAACTAGAGATCATTATGTTATGCAAAATAAGACCATCTGGAAGAAGGAAAGGTACCAGAAGTGGAGAAGAGGACTGGAAGAGGACTGGAACAGAGGAGATGGCAATGGGTTGGAAAAAACAAAATACAATGATGAATATGCACAAAAATGTCATAATGAAACCCATTTCCGCATATATCAACAAAAAACATGATGAGGGTACGGAAATGGCTCAGATGACTTCTGAGTTTTGTTCTCACTATCTACTTCTGGTGGCTCACAGCTGCCTATAACATCTGCAACTCCAGCTTCAGGAGATCCTGCACCATATTCTGTGCTCTGTAGGCACCGGCACAATATGGCATACATTCAGAAAGACAAAGTGCTGGGTTTAAAAAAAATAAAATTTAAGAAGACAGTAAAAGAGGAAATGAATGAGGAATTTGAGATTATTACAACAGTTACTTAATTCAAACCTGAGGAATGATCTTCTTTTTCTTATTATTTGCCGCATTGGGTCCAGAAAACAGCTTCTCCAGGGCAGCTAGTGCTGCACTTGCCTTGGCTACTTTCTTGTTTGGACCTGCACCTCTGAATTTCTGTCCATCTACTTCTACCTGAAATTAAAAACAGCACTTTACAGTTATCTCTAACAAGCCTCTCTGTGTAGTTTTAATTCAAAAACATCATAGGGCTAAAGAGATAGTTCAGCCATTAAGAGCACTTGATGCTCTTGCAGAGGACCCAGGTTCAGTCCTCAGTACTCACGTTATGGTTTACAACCATCTGTAACTCCACTTTCAGGGGATCCAACAGACAAAAAAATAACACACATACATACATGGAGGCAAAGCATAAAGTAAAATAAACAAATCTGAACAATGAAAAGTTTTTTTAAAAAACATCATAAGGAAGAAAATATTTTAAGTCAAATAGTGTTCTTAAAGTAATAAAAGCTAATGGAAGTAAGTATAAAATGATTTTTACAACCTACAAAAAGCAAGAAAGTAATCTTCTTTCAAGAAACCCAAAAGAAGACAGCTGCTCAAACATAAAAATAACATCAAAAATAACAGGAAGCAACAATCACTTTTCTTTAATATCTCTTAACATCAATGGACTCAATTCCCCAATAAAAAGACATAGAATAACAGACTGGATACATAAACAGGACCCAGCATTTTGCTGCATACAGGAAACCTCAGTGACACTTTAGTGACAAAGGCAGACACTGCCTCAGACTAAAGGGATGGAAAACAACTTTTCAAGCAAATGGTCCCAAGAAACAAGCTAAAGTAGCTATTCTAATATCGAATAAAAGCAACTTCCAACCAAAAGTTATCAAAAAGGATAAGGAAAGACACTTCATACACATCAAAGGAAAAATCTACCAAGAACGCCTCTCACTTCTGAACATCTATGCTCCAAATGCAAGGGCACACACATTCATAAAAGAAACTTTAAAGCTCAAAGCACACATTGCACCTCACACAATAATAGTGGGAGACTTCAATACCACACTCTGTGAGACAATGGACAGGTCATGTAAACACAAACTAAATAGAGACACAGTGAAACTAACAGATATCTATATAGAATATTTCATCCTAAAACAAAGGAATATAGCTTCTCAGCACCTTATGTTCTCCAAAATTGACCAAATAATTGGTCACAAGACAGGCCTTAACAGATAAAAGAAGACTGAAATAACCCCATGCACCCTATCAGATCACCAAGAACTAAGGCTGGTCTTCAATAGCAACAAAAACAACAGAAATCCCACATACATATGGAAGCTCAACAATGCCCTACTCAATGATAACTTGGTCAAGGAAGAAATAAAGAAATTAAAGACTTTAGAATTTAATGAAAATGAAGGCACAACATACCCAAACTTATGGGACACAATGAATGCAGTGCTGAAAGGAAAACTCAGTTCTGAGTGCCTCTAAAAAAAGCCTGGAGAGAGCATACCCTAGCAGCTTAACAGCACACCTGAAAGCTCTAGAACAAAAAGAAGCAAATACACCCAAGAGTAGTAGACAGCAAAAATAATCAAACTCAGGGCTGAAATCAACCAAGTAGAAACAAAAAGAACTACACAAAGAATCAACAAAAACAGGAGCTGGTTCTTTGAGAAATTCAACAAGATAGATGAACCCTTAGCCAGACTAACCAGAGGACACGGAGACAGTAACTTAATTAACAAAATCAGAAATGAAAAGGGAGATATAACAACAGAAACTGAGGAACCCAAAAAAATCATCAGATCCTACTACATAAGCCTATGCTGAACAAAACTGGAAAACCTCGATGAAATGGACGGCTTTCTAGACAGACACCAAATACAAAAGTTAAATCAGGATCAGATAAACCATTTAAACAGTCCTAACTATAATCCCTAAAGAAATAGAAGCAGTCGTTAAAAGTCTCTCAACCAAAAAAAAAAAAAGCCCAGGACCAGATGAGTTTAGTGCAGAATTCTATCAGACCGTCAAAGAACACCTAATACCAATACTCTTCAAACTATTCCACAAAACAGAAACAGAAGAAACACTACCCAATTCATTCTATGAAGCCACAGTTACACTGCGTATTCTCCCTTGGAGATGGAATGGTTTCTGTCTAATCAAGAACTTGTCACAATTTCTTTCATAGAGGACTTTATAAGAGATTTTTTTTTCTACTTCTATGTTTTATGTTCCAAATAGATTTTAAAAACTATTACTTTTACCTTCAGAAGACATCATGTATATTTAAGAGGCATTTAACTATTATAAACTATTTTGATGACTTAAAAAGTCAGTATTGAGTTGCATATTTTAAAATAAATTGTATTAGTTTAATAAACAATAAAAATAAAATAAAATAAATAAAAATAAACTTCTATGAAAAAAAAAAAGATGGGCATATAGCTAGGTACACACCTCCATTACAAAGCGCTTGTCATGGCTTCCACCAGTTTCTGAGATGAGTTCATACTTGAGACCTCTTCTTTTTTCATTGAGCTCCATCACAGGATTTTTGCCACTTGCTGTGAGGATAGGACCCTGAGTTCTTACCTAAAAGGGACAGGGGAGAGAGGTTGAACACTAAATTTCTTTTTAACATAATTATACTAAAAATTAAACTCATTAATTCTACTTTAAAACCTTTAAGAGCTAAAGTGAATCACCTGATTGGAAAATATTAATCATACGCGAGGAAAACTCTGTAATGGGTAAATATTGTAGTCACCTGAACAGTCTGCCTTTGAAGGAGGACTGTCTCATTCAAACTCTAAGGTTTGAGCTATAATTGTTCATGTCCTGACACTGCAGGTAACTAACAAAGCAGAGACAATGACAGCAATTTGCTGATGCTTTGAAGGTTTATTGTTGTTTTTTTTTTTTTTTTAGGTATCCAAGAAACAACTCTCTGTTTTTTCATGTAGGAGGCAATGCTTCTATATAGCCTTTCAGTCCCTCTAAACGTATCTGAAAACACCTAATGTAAAAACAACAGACTATAAACTATGAAGAAATAACAATGATTGCCTTCATAAAAATATTCAGAAATAAATCTGGCACAATTAAGGTCAAACACCCAAATATGGAAATGCTCCTATAATCCCAGCATTTGGAAGGTGGAAGCAGGAGAGTTACTAGTTCAATGACAACCTCCACTACAAAGGGAACTGGAGGAGGCCAGCCTGGACTACTAGAAGCTCAGTCTCAAAAACAAAACAAAACAAAACAAAACAAAAAAGTAAACAGAGATCTCCAGCTGTGACTCAGTGGTGGAGTATTTGCAGAATTCGCACAAGATCTAGGGTTTGATATCAAGAACCATCCAAAGAAATAAAGCAGAAAATTAGTAATATATGTCTGTATATAAAAAAGTTTTTTTCCACATCTCTAAGGTTTTCCATACCACTCACACTGCTTTAGTCTAAAGAAGAAAAGTATACCTCTAAGGTACTGGAGGTCTCAGTTGTAGAATTTCCAGTATTATTGCTTGAGTTTGAAGATACTGTATCATTTTTGCTTTCATTATCTGATTTTTCATCGGAACTCATACATTCAATATCTGCATCAAAACCTGTTGGGTATCCCATTGCCTGTAAAACCTGTACAAATTCCATTAAAACATTTTTATCCAGTTACCGAAGATGAAAAAGGATAGCTGAAATTCAGAGATTAAAAAGTTTCAGGATCTTTAACAGTTTATTAAAACCCCTGTGAAGAACAAGAATGGTGCTACAACTGTAAAAGCTTGGTTTAGTCCAGTCCACACTCCAAGGGAGTACTACATGAAAATGGGAACACATACTAGTATCTAGCCTAAAGACTTAAATGCAAGCCTGAAGTTGCTGCTGCTTCATTTAATCTGGAGGTGAATGAAAGAGAACATACAGCACAGTCAAGCTCACCCAATGAAAATAGCACTTGAAAAAGAAAATTAAAGTATGAAGAAAAGAAGACTTGAAAGTCTAATACTATCACCTTCCTCTGGTCTTCAATTTCTCCAACTGGAAAAGATGAATATTGGATCAGCTGAACTCTGAAATCTATGGCACAACCATGAAGGAACATTGGCCAAAGAATGGAACGAAGAGGGTTTTTTTGTTACTGCTTTTTGTTGTTGTTGTTTAATTTGGTGGATTTTATTTTGTGTTTTACTTTCAAATCAGTTTACAGCTGTGTTTCTATCCTCTCTGAAGACATCATAGTTTTTTGGTTCTGGAGTTTCTCAGTTTTCTGCAACAGAGCTTTCACAAACTGACTATTTGTGCTTGTATGCAAGCATGTGTGTGGAAGGCACAATCATTTTTGAGGTCTCTTTCCAGATAACACTGTTTTTATAATAAACAAGGCCAGCCTGGTCTACACAGAGAAACCGTGTACCCAAAATCCAAAAACAAACAAAAAGGGAAAGTGGATACTGTATCCCTCAAGAAACATTACATTCACTAGTATGTTTTTACTCTTTCAAAGTAAGTTAATACTATTCTGTGATTTATTGATTAAAACTTTTCTACTTTATTTCAGGGCCTTGCCAAGCTACATACATGCTCACAACTGAGCTATGCCCCTAGCCTTTAATTAAAGCCTTTAATTAATTTAAATTAATTAATTTCCACAGATGTAGGGTTAGAGTCGAAAAGATAAGTTTTTAGTTGCTGAGTATATAAGCAATGTCATATTTCTCCATTATACCAATTATACTTAACAGGTGACTCAAAAAGCTGTTACAGTGGCCAAATTTAAAAAAAAAAAAAACCTTTGTAGAAAATGGTGTGTGTGTGTGTGTGTGTGTGTGTGTGTGTGTGTGTGTAGGGGTTTTTTTGGTTTTTTTGAGACAGGGTTTCTCTATATAGTCCCAGTTGTCCTGGAACTCAACTCTGTAGACCAGGCTGGCCTCAAACTTAGAAATCCACCTGCCTCTGCCTCCCAAGTACTGGGATTAAAGGCATGCACCACGCCCGGCTTATAATATTTTATCTGTATAGATAAAACAGTAATACTCCAAACAAAAAGGGTGCTTAAATTGAACTCTGTATGAAACAAATTTTAAATGAACTCATCTGGGGCTGGTGAGATGGCTCGGTGGGTAAGAGCACTGACTGCTCTTCCAAAGGTCCTAAGTTCAAATCCCAGCAACCACATGGTGGCTCACAACCATCCAAAATGAGATCTGACACCCTCTTCTGGAGCGTCTGAAGACAGCTACAGTGTACTTTTATATAATAATAAATAAATCTTTAAAAAAAAGGGGGGGGGGGGGCCGTGGTGGCACACGCTTTTAATCCCAGCACTTGGGAGGCAGAGGCAGGCGGACTTCTGAGTTAGAGGCCAGCCAGCCTGGTCTACAGAGTGAGTTCCAGGACAGCCAGGGCTACACAGATAAACCCTGTCTTGGAAAAACAACAACAAAAGCAAAACAACAACAAAAAAAAAAGAAAGAAAGAAAGAAAGAAAGAAAGAAAGAAAGAAAGAAAGAAAGAAAGAAAGAAACTAACTAACTAACTCATCTGGTTCATATATGGAGGACCTAGCATTCTCCTCATACATAAATTCCTTGTGTTTACTTAGCATTAAGGCCAAGAATTCTTTTTATCGTCTTAAGTTATAAAAGTACTCAGTACTTTACACTAAGTATACTAACATCACTGGGTTAGTGACATTAGTATTTTATAAATAAAACCTGCTCCCCTGAGAAACCTCACCCTCGACAAGAGCCATCAATACAAAACTACCATTAATAATGCCCACCACAAGTCAAAAGCCAAATATCACTAATAATAGGGTTTGTCTCCTCTGGTATAAAGGCATATAGAGGGGTGTAGCTCAGAACTGGGGCACTGGCCTAGGGATTACTAAGCCTTAGGTTCAAATCTTAGAATCACAAAGCCTGGGAGAGAATGCTTCCCACAGTAGCATTGACAATTTAAACGTGAGATGCTAATTATTTAATACCACTTCTTTCTTTGCTTTTTTTCACTTGTCCTAAGCCATTTACTTATTAACATAAGTTACATTAGCAACACAATTTAGTACATAAAAGTAATGTACTATCTCTTGAAGAATACAGTATCCACTTTCCTCTTTTGTTTGTTTTTGGCTTTAGAGACAATGTTTTTCTGTGTAGCTTTTGCTGTCCTGGAACTAGCTCTATACAACAGGCTGACCTCCAACTCACAAAGATCCACCTGCCTTTGCCTCTTGAGTGCTGGGATTAAAAAGTTATACACTACCACTGCCAGATTTAGTATGCATTTTCAAAACAAATGATACCTAGTAACTTTTTAAATTACAGATAAGGGCTAGAAAGAGCTTCAGCCATTAAGAGTACTGGCTGATCTTGCAGAAGACCTGAGTTAGATTCCAAACAAGCATGTAGTGGCCTACAATGACCTGTAACTCTAGTTGAAGGACATTCAGTACTCTTTTGGCCAACTTCAAGTACTAGCATACATACATACACACAGGCAAAACACTTATCCACATATAAAAATAAATAAATCCCTAGGATAACTAATAAAAGGCAGAGGCATAACTCAGAAGTAGAGCTCTTGCCTGACATAAGACCCTGATTCAATCTAGAGGGAGATTTTGACAGATGAGGGAACCAACTAATAATAAATTTCAAGTCATTTTTAATCACACTTTCTTAGAGTATTATACCATGGCCTACAGTCAGAAGTGAAGACCTCTGCTGGGCAGTGGTGGTGCACGCCTTTAATCCCAGCACTTGGAAGGCAGAGACAGGTGGATCTCTGAGTTCGAGGGCAGCCTGGTCTACAGAATGAGTTCCAGGACAGCCAGGGCTACACAGAGAAACCCTGTCTCGAAAAACTAAAAAATCAAGAGTTCTGAGCTCTCTACAATTGGTAAAACTCTTCTTAATTAAACTCTAGCTCGGATTCTCTGGGTATTTTTTTTTTTTTTTTTTAAATTAGGCTCCATCTTTGGTCCTTATTCTCAATAGCACATTGCACCAAGAATCCTGCTAAATTAGGCTACTTCTGTTCCTATCTAATCATTCACAGCATCTGACCAAATATTCTTTATTTATTATAAATGAGTACACTGTAGCTGTCTTCAGACGCACCAGAAGAGGGCATCAGATTTCATTATGGGTGGTTGTGAGCCACTATGTGGTTGCTGGGATTTGAACTCATGACCTTCCAAAGAGCAGTCGGTGCTCTTACCCGCTGAGCCATCTCACCAGCCCGGACCAAATATTCTTGTCTCACACAATCTCACATATGATATTCAATTACCCTGACCTGTCTTCAGAAAGAATTCTGCTACTTTAGAGCTGAACAAATGGATCAGTAGTAAAAATTCCTTGCTATACAATAGTGAGGACCTGTGTTTGAATCCCAGCACTCATGTTACAAGCACAGTATCCTACACATACCAGTAATCTCAGTTCCATGTGGCGCAGAGACAGCCCAGAATATGGAAACCCTGGGTTCAGGGATACATCCTGCTTCAAGAGAATAAAGCCTAAGGTGATAAAAGAAGAGTATCCAATGCACTCTCTGGCCCCCACATACACATCTGCTCTCTCTCTCTCTCTCTCTCTCTCTCTCTCTCTCTCACACACACACACACACACACACACACACATATTAAAAGAAAACAAATCCTTCTATCTTTGTTTAGTCAGAAATCTTGCTTTATTGCCTGTGATGTTTCCTCTTAGTAATTTCTCACCCATTCATCCCTCTCTGATCCTTGGCAAAAAATTTTGGAGTGAAAATTAGGTACAATTATATACTGCAGCATTTTCTTACCACCAGCCCAATGCAATACTTCCCTTGTAAAATATTTTTACCTACTTAACTAATAACTGTCATATTTTACTTTCTTTGGCAGAATCAAACTTAGTTTGGAATCAATCTCAACATAAAGAAAAACCAGTATATTAAAGTAAGTTTAAGTATCCAGAAAACAGAGCTGGGCAGTGGTGGCGCACACCTTTAATTCTAGCACTTGGGAGGCAGAGGCAGGTGGATTTCTGAGTTCAAGGTCAGCCTGGTCTACAGAGTGAGTTCCAGGACAGCCAGGGCTACACAGAGAAACCCTGTCTCAAAAGAAAAAAAAAAAAACAATAAACCAATTATCTAGAAAACAAACCTATTAAACATATCAACTGAGCTTAAAACTAGCATAATAATAAAATAAAATAATAATAATATTTTTTCACATTATTATTTTTCCACATAATTCTAATCACTACCTCCCATGCAATATACTTTCAACATATGTGCTATTTGTGTCTCCCTCTTATCCACACTAAACTTCATAAACTCTTACCTTAGCATCTAACATAGTGCTTACTCTACTTTAACCAAATTTAAGCAAATGTAATGTCCATGAAAACATACTAAGTATTTTACACTATATAGTCTTATGTAACAGAATTTAAATAAAAACCAGTTTTCAATGCACCTGCATAATCTGTGACATTTGGGCATTACTCTACAATAAGTTGAATCTATTTACTGAGATTTTTCACTATTTGGAAATTATCTACATATATAACTAACTGCTCCAAAATCCTCAAAATTATTCCCTTATAAAAAATATTCTCAAGAACAGAGCACCACCACGAACAATGTATCATGTATAAATATCTTTGCCTCGGAAATATAATACTGGCATTTGATTTTTCTATTTTCTAAACTGCATACTATGTTACAACAACAAATGTGATCCATAGGTAAAAAAGGTTTCTATGTTACTGTCCTTAAAGTTTTAAAGACACAGGTGAGCATTTTATAAGAACAAAATGAAGTACTGGTCAGTAAAAGAATACTGTACCTTAACTGCCACATGAAGCTTTGCTGTTTTCTTGGATGGTCCTGAGGCTTCATATGTTGTGCCATCCACATCTACAGACATTGTGAAGACTGGGGCATGGACTGGGCCAGATTGTGACAAAAGCTTATACTGAAGCCCGGGCCTGATCTGATTTAATCTCATTAGTGCATTCATAAGGTCTATTGCTTTACTATCCAGAACTATCAAAGAAAGAGAAATTAAGATTAAAAATTAAACTAGAAAGCCATTTTGCTTCAAACTATACATCTGTAGACTCTATTAACCACTTAAATCCCCCATGTGATCGATCCGTCTAGAAAGATGGATTAGCAGTTAAGAGCACTTACTGCTCTTGCAGAAGATCTGAGTTCAGTCTCTAGCATCTACGTGGAGGTTTAACACATCTGTAACTCCATTGCTAAGGTACCTAAGGTCTTCTTCTGATCTCTGCATACACCAGGCATGCACATGGTACAAATACATACATGCAAGCAAAATATTCATAGACATAAAATAAACAAATCTAAAGAATGTTTTTACATCTCTCCTGTGTTTCAAAAATGAGAAAACAATTACAAATTCAATCCAAGTCATTTTTAAATTTCTTATACATTATAATAGGTTAATAAAAAATGTCACATTAATTTCTATTTGTCAGCATTGATGTCTTAAGCAATGAAAATTTAAAAGCTCAAAGTTCTTCAATTACCAATCGTGTCGACTAAGGTCTATTCTTAAAATTCAAAGTCAATGCAATTCTTCCATTCTTATTTTTCTGAAGCTATAAGCCTACTCCACATCCCACCATAAGAATAAGTATTTGCATACTTTTTCTTAAGTTTCGTTTCATCTTCTTGTTGGGATCTTTATCATCCCCTAATCCATCTTCAAATGGCCTCTTTAGAGCTGAAGAGCCAGCACCTACAAACAATTACAAGACTTCAGTTATAACCATGATCCTTATTTAATGTTTGAGTGGAAAAATCTCAAGAATCGTAACAATAAAGATCACACAAGTTTTCTCAGTGTTCAATTAAAATGCCGTATTTATAGAGTATGCAATGTTCTTTTGAAACCATTTATTAACATTTTTGTAAATACCTATTCAATATTTATTCAGGTATGCCCACGTTTATGTCTATGCTATGATTTGGATGCTTCTATCTTAATTCCCTATGCAACGACAGTTGAGAGGGAGTTTATGTAAGAGGTAAAACCATAATAAACATTAGTGAGCTTGTAAAAGATATCTGAAAGAGACTGCCTCGTCCCTACAGGAAAGAAACTATTACTAAGATTGCGCAGGAGCTGGTGAGATGGCTCAGCAATTAAGAGCACCAACTGCTCTTCTGGAGGACATGAGTGCAAATCCCAGCAACCTACATGGTGGCTCACAATCATCCATAATGAGAAACAAATAAAGAACCTATGGGCTAGATCAAGTGGAGCCTGGAGTGAGCAGGGTCAAAGCAAGAGGGAGAAAGGGAATGGGAGGGACAAAAAAAAAAAAAAAAAAGACTGGAAGTGATGGTGTATGGTGTAAACCTTTAATCTCGACACTCAGGAGGCAAAGACAAGCAGATTTCTTGTATGTATGTAGGCCAGTCTGGTCTACATGTGAAACCTGTGTCAAAAAAATATATTACCAGACAGCCAGACATCAACCCTGCTGGGCTCAGCCTTAAGCTTAGACTTCCAGCTTGCACAACTGTTGAGTAATAATAACCCTTTATCATTTATAAGTTATCCAGTCTTAGGTACTTTAGTACAAAAATTAGAATGGCATATATTCACATCTGTTATAAACATGAACAGAAAGTTTGTCATCTATGTATCAGATGATTAAAAGTAGTTACTATTAGAAGAATTCATCAATCTTTTTAATTATTTCTAAATTGCTCATAGCAATTGTAAATATATTAAAACTTTGTGCTTTTATAAATCCGATCACCAAATTATAAGTTCTTTTGCAATTATAAGTCCTCTGCAAGATTTCATGCAGTTTCCTATGAGGCTTTTCTCCCATTATCAACTTCCTACTTTACCAGAACATTGTGCATTATTGCCTATTTGCATATGTGTCCTTAACTGCATTTTGCAGTTGAAAGGTATTTTCTATTTATCTTCTATTTTAACTTAGGAACAACATAATAGAAAGAAACCTAAACTGACTGATACTAATACAAATATTGGATGAAGCAGCCACTTAACAATGCTCCCAGGTGTAAGTAAGAGCTCTGTTGCCCAAGTTTAAAAGAGAAAAAGAGGAAAGGTAATCAGCCTACCTAAGAACATTAATAAATTCTGTCTTCAATGTAAAAATAAGTTACTTCATGGAAAAATACATAACAGTGAAATTCTCTATTTTTTCACTATCAAGATTTATTGTCCCTTGGCATAATCACTGAGTTCAGCAGTTGTTTGAGACAATATTTTATAATCAGCTCAATCTTGATGTTCACCAACAAAAAGCAATGTCTGTTTTGCATTACTGTCTCATCTGCATACAACTGTAAGTATGTCAGTCTTCTAGAACTTTAAAAAGGAACTACATTTATTCAATCTTTCTCCCACTCATTACCTATATTAAAAGCAGCTCTTTAACTGACTAGAAATTATAAGCTGGTTGAATGCATGGATTTAAGTATTCCAGCTACGTGGAAAGAGCTCTGTGGCTTCATCTTATCAACCTGCCACTGGAAAAGAGCTCATGATCACAGTAATCAGGAAAAACACAGGCTTACATTTAGCAAGACATTTTAACCTTCATAGTCTATTAATGAAGTCACTTCTGAGACAAAATATTTTCCATAAAATTTAAGTACTCACCAACATAGGTCTGATACCACCCCCTTAAATCATTTAAATGTAATAACAATCTTCACAAGCACTCAAAAGCCAATACCACTCATGAATGCATTTATTCAATAAGAAGTATTTTCAGCATTTACTGTGTACAGGCAATTTCAAGTATTTAACATGTAATAGAGACAAACATACCCTTGTTCTCATAGAGCTTAGGCACAGTGGTGAAGACTAATTACAACATGCCATATAACAGTGATGCAGGCACAAACAGGTGACAGTTTCAGTACCTAGGGCCCCATTTGGTTTGGTCTATGCATACACATACATGCACACATGCACTCCCTCACAACTTTTAATGATATACTTGGAAGCCTGGTTTCTTTACCTGCACAGACTATGTGTAAAAATCCATCCTAAAACTATAAACTTAGAAATCTCAGAATGCCTTCAATTCCCAAACTGCACTGGTCAACATGTACTACCATTTCTGAATGATAGTTTAAATTTCACCTCTAGTAGCAATCAAATAAAGACATTTCTCCTCAACTGCATTCCCAACGAGTGTCACTAACTATGCAAACATGAAGAAAAGAAAAGCAGATTCAGCCTGACCTGGTTTGGGTGCAAAGTAAGGTAAAATTGTGTCTTCTAGTAAACTTTTGGGGGAAATCACTATATTACCATTTATGCTATGCATAAGTGGATGTATATATGATTAAAATCAGATGCAGTATTGGAAGGGAAATGCACAGTAGAAAAAAAAAATGAATGACCTAATCTATCAATCAAATTACAGTACCAACCAAACTATATCCATTTATAACCAAATTCTTTTATTGAACCCCAGAAAAGGAAACCCCAAACAGTAACTGGGGTCCGTAAATATGCTCACTAGTATGTCAATTCTGCACTATTGCTTTGCTCCAAATTATGTTATCTTGCTTCTTTTGCTAGTCTGTGTTAACCCTTACCTTCAATGAATAAGAGATCAAGAACCTCTTAAACATTTGGCTCCTAACCACCTATAAAAGTAGTGGATATAATAAAGACCTGTAGGAAGTGTTCTCAGTAATCAATAAGAGAACTCAAGACTGACTCGAATTATAGCCAAATGCAGAAGATGGGAAATCTCCAGCGTCTGGGGAAAAAAAAGAACAGACACAGAGGATAAGAGTATACATTTTAGGGGCTGAAGTGATGGCTTAGCAATTAAGAACATTGGCTGTTCTTCCAGAGGACCTAGGTTCGACTCCCGGCACCTATATGGGTGCTCAGAACCATCTGTGACTCCAGTTCCAAGGGATCTGATGCCCTTTTTGAATCTCCTCAGGTATCAGGAACATACATGGTGCAGAGACATACATGCAGGCAAAACACTCATACACATAAAATAAAAATTAAGATTTTTTTTTAAAAAATTTAGATTTTAAGTATCTTAAGTCTGAGCTGTTATTAAGCTAGGAATTCATGTGATGGTGTTGAAAAGGCACTGAGCATTGGAAAGCTAGTAATCAGATGAAAGTAAAAATTTAGGGCCATTTTTGGTATAAAAAAAATTTTTGAGACAGAATACTAAATGAATCATTGTAAAGAATGCTGAGATATTTTTAATATTTAGAATTCAGAAACTCCAAGAAGAACAGATAATGAGAAACTGGCACTAGGGCCAGAAGAGCCAAGAGAAAATGATCATGTGAAAAGTGACATTTCATGTCACAAAAGCTGGGTCCAGTAATACCAAATAATATGAATACAGGGCAACATAAATATCATACTCTGTTGAAGGAAGGGTAAACTGGTATACTGGACAAACTTCTGGGTCATTTGATATCTATAACATTTTGAAGATATCTCAGAAACCATCCATGAAAGTACTCATAGCAATTCTATCGGAGGCTGAAAAGTACTAAATAACCTAAATATTCTTCAAAACTCAGACAAATAAATCATGACATATTCATGACAGATACTACAGAGCTATTAAGATGACAAACTAGTACAACACTTAAAATTAATCTCAAACAATAGTAGACAAAAAAATTAAGTCAACAAAAGATTAAGCTGGTACAGCTCAATTTCTAGAAAGTTTAAGGCAAATTAAATTACTGAAGAAAGCACATTTAGGTGGTACAGCTAGAGAATCTAGGAAAATACTGTCCAAAAATCAGAGCTGATAATTCACATGGCAAGAACATAACAGGATGGTGCCTGAGAGACAATATTGTATTTCTTAACCATGGAAGTGATTATATAAATAACTTTTTAAAATAATTCTTTGGAGGATTAGAGAGATGACTCTGTGGTTAAGAGCACCAAGTGCTCTTCCTAAAGACCTGAGTTCAATTTTCAGCATCCACACAATAGCCAACTATTAACTCCTGACCCAGGGGATATGATGCCTTCCTTCTGGTCTCAGCAGGCAGCTGGAATGCAAGTGCTGCACAGACATAAATGCAAGCAAAACAGCAATATACATACAATTTTTTAAAGTACTGTGTCAAAGTTGCAGCAGGGTAGGGCTCAAAGCAAATCAATGAATGTGGTAAGGGAAAGGTCACAGGCAATACTTGAGGAGTGATAAGGAAGAAAGCTTAACAGAACAAGTTCGAATCACAAGAAAAAAATTAAAAAAGAAGAGCTAAAAAAAGAGGCTGTTGTTTACCAAAAGTGGTGTTTTCAAGATCTGAGAAATGGGACTCTGTTAAGGGGTAGAAATTAAAAGGGAATTTACTTTGGTTTATGAAAATAACAGAGTGAATAAAACTTATGTTGTAGCCAGGCGATGGTGGCACACACCTTTAATCCCAGCGCTTGAGAGGCAGAGGCTGCGGATTTCTGAGTTCAAGGCCAGCCTGGGCTACAGAGTGAGTTCCAGGACAGCCAGGGCTACACAGAGAAACCCTGTCTCGAAAAACAAAACAAAAACCAAAAAGAAAAAAAAAAGAAAAGAAAAAAAAACTTATGTTATAAGAGATAACTGCTAAAATAATACCCATTTATAGAAAGAAGATGCAACATATTACACAAGCAAAAAGTCTTATCATCAAATCAGATGCTGCACAGATAGATAGTAGACAGAATAGTGAGAATATGTATAAGTTACTGTACACACTATTGCTTGAAAAAGAGAGAAGCAAGAAAGGTCAACCAATGAGAAGAGGAGGAGGTAACAGAGAAGCTATGAAATGAGAGGTGTTTAAAGAATTTTTGAGGAATGAAACAACTCTCACAAATAGACCCCATGTTTTCTGCAATCATGTTAAGCAATGTGCTATGGATAGAAAACAGATTTCAACTACAGATCCAGTAAAAAAAGGATCAAGATTGCAGAGAGGGATCATAACGATAAGGCAGAGAACACAGAATGAAGACAGAAGTAAGGCCATGAAGAGAATTCACGGACTATCACTGCTGAAGATGAGCCCACACAGTCTCTACAGCAAGGGGTTAAGGTGCAGGAAAGATAAAGTCTATGGCAGGGAATTGAAATATGAAAGAAAAACATTGTATGAGTGAACACTGAAATTAAAAATTATATAAATAGAATCCTCTCCCTGAAACCACCCACACCAGCCACTGAGCGAACCTAGAATCACATGATGTCCAAACCCAGAATCTAAACCAGAACTCCAGCTAAGAACTCCCAGAGCTAATCCACTGACCTTCCTGACTGACAGCTACCCACCTGCTACTGGGCCTTAGGACAGTGTGATGCTCAACCTAGAACCCCATCTAAGTGCACCCAATTCCTGCCTACCTATCCACTAACCCACACAAAATGAGTGGCCCCAATACTGAAATCCAAGTATCATTCAATGGATCCACAACCTGACAAGTTAGAGTAAACAGCAAAGATCTAAATACCTATCCAACAAAGGCAAGACCTGGTATCCTAAACACCTCAAACAGCCTAAGTCAAGCTGCCTAGACATCATCACAAAACCACAAACAGGAAGAACTAAGAGAGTATGCCCTCTAGAAATTAACACCCCATCATAATATTCCCTGTGAAAAGCAACTCTGCTGATGCACAAAACAAGGACTTTAAAATTGCATTATAAATATATTCAAGGAGCTCAAAGATGATATGAATAAATACATGTCTAAATAAAATCTAAAAAAAAACAGAATTGAATGAAAACAAATATGAAAATACAATTTAATGTATAGTTTCTGAAGAAAAGTCAAACAAAAAAAATTCCATATGAAAAATTCAGTGAAAAAGTTTAGGGGAAAAGCTCACCAACAGACTGAATCATATAGAAGGGGAAAATAAGGTATCTCAAAGATGAGGTAGAAGGAATGAATCACTCAGCTGGGAAAAAAAAATTAAATCTAAAAACCCAAAGAACAATTTATCCAAGAAATGTGGGATACTATGAAAAAAACCAAACCTATGAATCCAAAGTATATATATAAAAAAAAAAAGACACCCAAGTCAAAGCCATAGAAAATATTTTCCAAGCATAGTAAAATATTCGTTTTACTTTCTCAAACCTAAGGAAAGAGATGCTGTCAAAGTACAAGAAGCATATAGAAAGCCAAGCCTGACTCGGGGAGTCAGGGTAGGGTGGCAAGCATACAGACTGCCCTCTAACACAAGAAACACTAAATGTACACAACAAAGGGAACATAGTAGGACCAAGTCACATACTCAGAGTAACAACTAGTTTTTCTTAATATAATTTATTTGATTTTATTTTATGTGACTGGTGTGAGGATGTCATCCCCCTGAAACTGGAGTCACAAACAGTTGTGAGCTGCCATGTGGGTGTTGGGAATTGAACCCAGCTTCTCTAGAAGAACAGCCAGTGCTCTTAACCAATGAGCCATCTCTCTGTCCCACTAATTTTACAACAGAGAATTTGACAGCAAGAAAGATCTGGTCAGATGTTCTGCCCAATTCTGAATGACCACAGATGTCAGCCCAAACCTATACCCAACAAAATGATCAGTTATAAGGGAAAGAGAAAGAAAAATGCTTCACAATTAAAACATATTTGAGGAATTGATGTCTACTAAGTCAATTCAACAAAAGGACACTAGAAGAAATAGTCTGATCTGAAGAGAAGATTAAACATAACCAAGAGATAGGAAGAACAAATAATCCCAGAACAGTTAACCATTAAAGGTCTAAAAAAAAAAAAAACTACCACAACAAAATAACAAAAATTAATAAACACTACTCAATAGTAACTCTAAATAGCAGCAGTCTCAATTTCCCAATAAAAACAGACTAACAGAGGGATTAGAAAACAGGATGACTCTTTTTATTGTCTACAAAAAACACACTTCTCCATACTTAAAAGCAGATACTTTAGGGTAAAAGGATAGAAAAAGATATTGCAAGCAAATAAAACTAAGAAATGGGCTATTCTAATACCTAACAACATAAATTTCAAACCAAAACTAGACATATAGATGGGAAAGGCAATTTATACTCATTAAAGGAAAAATTCAACAAGAGGATATTATGATTCTAAACATTTACACAACAAACAAAGGGGCACCCAAATTCATAAAAGAAACTAAATACTAAAACTCACAGACCGGGGCTGGCAAGATGGCTCAGCGGGTTAAGAGCACTGACTGCTCTTCTGAAGATCCAGAGTTCGGATCCCAGCAACCACATGGTAGCTCACAACCACCCTTAATGAGATGGGAGGCCTTCTTCTGGTGCTCTGAAGACAGATACAAGTATTACGCTGGAGCAAGCAAGCGGGGCCAGAGCTAGCGCGGTCGCAGCTCAATTCCCAGCAGCCACAATATGGCTCACAGATATCTCTGTACAACTACAGTGTACTCAAACACATAAAATAAATAAATAAATCTTAAAAAAAAAAAAAAAAAAAAACTCACAGACTGACCCTAATAATGAAAGTGTGTAACTTCAATACCCCACTTTCACCAATAGGTTATCCAGACACAAACTTAATAAACTCTCCAGTTAAATGACATCATAAATAAACGGACCTAACAGAAAATTCTATGCAAACCCTAAAGAATTCACTTTCTTCTCAGCAGTCTATAGAACTTTTTCCAAAATTGACCATATATTAGGATACAATACAAGTCTCAACAAATACAGGAAAACTGAATAGCCTGCATGCTATCAGGTATCAAAGGTATGTTCAACAATAGAAATGGCAGAAAATAGAAAAACTCATAGAAACAAGATGATACAGTATTAAATGAAAACTGGATCCAGTGAGAAATCAAGAAGGAAATATGCTGGGTGGTGATAGTTTGGGCAACTTTAATCCCAGAACTTGGGAGAGGCAAAGGCAGGCAGATCTCTATGAGTTCAAGGACAACCTTATCTACAGAGTGAGTATCCAGAGCTATTGGAGAAACCCTGTCTCAGGGTTTTTTTCAAAAAGTGAAGGGGGGAAAAGAGAAAAGGGGGGAAAAGGGAAAAGGCGGGGAAAGGGAAAAGGGGGGAAGAGGGGGAAAAGGGGGGAAAGGGAGGGAATAGAATTTAAGTCAGGCAGTGGTGGTGCACACCTTAAATCCAAGTATTAGAGAGGCAGAGACAGGCAGATCTCTAAATTCAAAGCCAACCTGGTCTACAGAGAACTCTAGGACAACACAGAGAAACATAGGGGTGGAAAGGGTTATCTATTGAACCAAAATAGAAATACAATGTATCAACATACCAAAATTGGATTATACACTGAAGGCAGCCCTCAGAGGAAGGTTCTTAACACTTTGATTACCATCAAGAAATCAGAAAAAGTCTCATAATCATAAGTAAATGATACATCTGAAAGCTTAATTAAAAACATGAACAAATACCTAGAGAGTAAAAAAGAAATAATGAACACAGGGCTGAAAATAATGAAACAGAAAAGAAAAACATCATATAAAGAGGTGGTTCCTGGGAGATACAGGTAGGGGACAAAAACAACTAGACTGGCAAACCTTTACCCAAATTAACTAGAAGGAAGAGAAGATCCAAATTTAGAGATGAGGGCTAGAGAGACAGCTCAGAGGTAAAGAGCACTAGTTACTGTTGCAAAGGACCTGGATTCATTTCCAACATGGTGGCTCATAATAATTCCAGTACTAAGGATCCAATGCCTTTCTCTGGCTAACAAGAGGCAAGCACATGATACACAAACATACATGCAAAATTAATACACAAAAATAAACACTCAAACACATAATATAATTTTAATTGTAATTAGAAATGAAAAGGAAGACATTATAATACACTGAGTAATGAACACAGTGGAACATGTGTCCTTGTTATATGTTGGAACAACTTTTGGGTATATGCCCAGGAGTGGTATAGCTGGGTCCTTGGATAATACTATATCCAATTTTCTGAGAAACCTCCAGACTGATTTCCAGATTGGTGGTACCAGCTTTCAATCCCACCAACAATGAAGGAGTGTTCCTCTTTCTCCACATCCTCGCCAGCATCTACTGTCATCTGAGTTTTTGACCTTAGCCATTCTGACTGGTGTGAGGTGGAATCTCAGAGTTCTTTTGATTTGTATTTCCTTGCGGACTAAGGATGTTTAACATTTCTTTAGGTGCTTCTCTGCCATTCGACTTTCCTCAGTTGAGAATACTTTGTTTAGCTCTGTACTCCATGGTTTAATAGGGTTATTTCTCTGGAGTTTAACTCCTTGAGTTCTTTGTATATATTGGATATTAGCCCTCTATCGGATGTAGGATTGGTAAAGATCTTTTCCCAATGTGTTGGTTGCCGTTTTGTCCTATTGATAGTATCCTTGCCTTACAGAAGTTTTGCAATTTTATGAGGTCACATTTGTCGATTCTTGATCTTACGGCACAAATAATATCAAATGACCTGCCCTTCTTATGACTGATGGAAAGATAGAAAAACATGAAATGTTTTCTGGCGGACAATGAGGGCACACCGGGTATATAAATTCACATTTAAATATGCATTCTATTCTAGGCCCTGTATTAGACAATTTAACCTGACACCAGCCTTTAATATCTCTACTGAGAAAAATTGTTGTCAAGACCTCAAACTAGTACATAATAGAGATATAATTAGAATCCTACTACAAATATTGGCCATTTTTCTATTGATACACTAATCAGAATAGATGAGTTTAACTGTCTTTCTTCAAGATTAAATCATTCCATCCTGCATGGAAAAATCCTTAAGCAGGGAAGTGACACAACAACAACCAAAAAGAAATAGCTTCTAGAACTCCCTGAAACTGACCAGATTCCACTAGGGCCCTTCCCTTTCAAGGTAAGCAGAGCCCAACTATAAAGAAAACTCTTGGACAAGAATTGCCTGCCTGGAAGAGATTTGGAAAAACTGAGGCATCCATCAAGACATTCTCCAATCTGTTGAGGTATCTACAGGCTGTGCAGTATCTCCAGGTTCCCAGCTTTTATGAGTTGTCACATATACTGGGGTAAGCTTTGAGGACACAGCTGTCTGAATCATCTCTGTTCCTATAAGTGACGCTTCACTCACATTACCATACATAACCCCAATAAAACGCATTGGTTCACCAAGCTGGACTTTGGTGGTATCCATACAGAAGACAAGTATGTTTCATCTACCCAAGAAGTTTTGTCTCATAACAATGAATACAAGTACACAAATACAAAAAGAAGGTGGTCATGAATTTTCCAATATATTTTCCTCATCCCCTGTATTTTTGTTTTCTTTCTTTCTAGGAAAGCCTGCAAGCTTCAGAAAGTTCATCATACTGACCAGTAACAAAGATAATGCCTCTTAGGTTATGGTTTATCTCTTCTCCTTAGACCAAAAGCCTAAAGTATGCATGGTCCTTAAGTCTACGTAGTAACAAAATCTAGCAACACAGGAAAACGAGCTGATCACTAATAAAAACAAATGAGACAGCCAGCTCATGCCACTAATGTTTGGGATAGAAGCCAATTAAGTTAAGAAAAGCAGTAATTTGGATGAACAATGCTTTAAGTTCCCTAAACAAAGAACAAACCACGACTATCAACTCTAATTTAGAAAACAAAAACAAAACTTTCCTACTCACCTTCTTTATCAGTAACTGACCAGGAATACTTCTGAAAAGGCTTACTAGATGGAAGAGGGTCCATCTCCAGCACTTTATAAATCTGGCCAAAGGCTGATAGTCTAAGTGCATGCTAAAGAATAAAACATCATATTTAATCAAATCTCAATAAACATTCTAGCTTATATAACATTTAACTCAAATGACATTCATTACATACTGCTGTTATACTGATAGAATTCCCTAACTTAAGCATAGAAGAAAAGCTACCTCACAGAACAATTTAGAAAATAGAAGTTATAGTATCTTTCTAAGCAATCACTAATATACCAGTCTCATACCTGGGCACTATGGGTGATATCTTCTTTTTGCTGAGTGGTCATATAGCTTAGAGCATCTGTTGGGTCTCGCTCACAAGGATCATGAAGACCTGGACCACCTTTGGCAAAAGGAAAAATAAAAATTTAGAACTAAGTTTAGAATATAGCAAAAAAAAGAGAGAAAGGTGAAAAAGCTAAAGAATTAAAAGTCTGCTCAATTAAGTGGAATATTAAGGGCATTCTGTCATTCGCAGTTTTAGCACTTAGCTGTCCTTATTTTATACGAAAATAACCTAATATCAAGTTGAGTCATACTCCCAAGAATTTAGAACATCATTGAGGAATCATCCCTGATCTTTAAATGGATTTTATATTTAATTTTTCCATATTTAATACTGACTACAATTAAAATAAAATTTATACTTTTAAAATATAGATTTACATTTCCAAATTCAGACTTCCAAGTGAAGCAAATTCATAGCAGTTTCTATTAGTACCTTTTATGTTAGTACATATAAAACACAAATTAGAATTACTGAAAAAG